>JAGDQP010009715.1:36306-58055 GCA_022664845.1 Lepisma saccharinum | reverse complement strand
CAAAATTTCAACCCCCTCCCCCGACCACCCCCTTGGGCCGATTTTGCTCACTAACGAACGTAGCCGAGCTATTAAGCCTAGAAATAACATATTAAAATTTTAGTTCAAATATCTTCAAAATTATGGCCGCTAGCATGTTAATATATATACACAGATATTGTACCGATCTCAATAGGTAGATGTTTCTTCGAAATCTACCTAAAAGTTCAGTTGGCCGGGTTTCCAACAAGAATGCACTAACATACGAGTCTGATGCTTTCTCCACTGGGCCACGAAGGCAGTTGTTGCTCATGGCTTTCCGAGTGATATTTATAGCTTCAACAGTCGGTTTACAGAGTGCACTGTATACCCTAATTAGAAGGTTACTTTTAACCTGTTGAAGAGTTTACTGTGACCATGCTTTCAACAGCTAATTACTTGTTTAGTCTGGTGTATTATTTCTGCTTTCGTGTGAACCTTATCCTCTGTATAATGAAAAACATGGATAGTGTTGAGCTGTCACTGATATAAATGAGATCTTCGATTCATCTTTGTTTGTCAATAATCCATATTAACTACTGATATCGCCTCTCGTAAATATATTTGAGTGTTTGATGTCTGTTGATGATATAAATTAAGTAGTGCTGTGCCTACTACTATTATATTGAGGGTTTTTTTTTTTTTTTATGACGATTTAAAATTTTGAAAATAATTCGTGATAAGAAGTAACAGGGTAGGTTTTGAGCATAATGGGGAAGGAAACACAATGTTGCAAGCAGGAAGCGAAGATTTTTTAGGACTGCTAATTCCGTGTTAATAGTATGAACCATCTGTAGCATGTAGTAATATTTACCAGTCACTAAATCACGTCTACGGTCTATCAGTTGAATTCTATCAACTTTTTGTTTAAAAGATGTCAACGTAGTCACCAGGCAAGAAAAATATTTTGTACATTTTTTAATAATAATAATAACAAAAAAATAGCGGGATGTGTCAGCGTTTCAAAGCCTTGACTGCTTAAGAAGTTACATCCAAATAGCATGCCAGCTTGCAACAAGGTTGTCAATCACTTGCTTTGAGTTTGTCAAACTTGATATTGTGTTAAAGTTAATAATCAAGGGTGAAACAAACTTGGAAAAACCTGAGTGGCTTGGTTATTATAACTAACCTAATTCAAGCTTGTTGACGCAAGTATTTATGTGAGAAAGCTTGCCAAGGTTGAAATTTATTTGAATTTTGTTTCGTTGCACTTTTGCTGTGATCTCACAAGTAAATGTTCTCTCCCAACAAAAGGTGATACGGGAACTGCGCATATATTTAGAAAGAGGAGGGTCACGAAGGAATACTGCCAAAATCTGCCGTTCCGACAGCAAAGGATAAATCCAATATGGCCGCCCAAAGGTTATTCCCATCAACTTTTGCAAGCAACTTCTCACCCACTTCCCGTTGACGTAATATTTTGCAGATTAATGTATTTCCAAATACAACACATTTATTGGATCAAAATGTCTCGGAAGTAGCCATATTGAATCCAATATGACCGCCAAAAATGTCATTTTCTAAACAACTCGCGCTAAGAAAAATGAATTTTGATATGAAAGTACAGTATCACTAGCCGTTTACGATGATTATTAAATTGTTCAAAATGTCACCATCTTAAATCCAATATGGCCGCCCAAAGTCTTTTACCCAACAAATCGTGTTGCGAAACCGAGATTTGGTATAAAGGTGCATGATCACTAGCAGGTTATGAAAACTTTACAAACTATTCACAATGTCCCCACCTTGAAGCCAACATGGCCGCCAAATACTCATTTAAAATATATAAAAACAAGTTTAGGTCAAATGATTTAAATTCCTTTATACCAAATCTCAGTTTTGCAACATGAGCTGTTTGATAAGACTTTAGGCGGCCATATTGGATTCAAGATGGCGATATTTTTAACAGTTTAATACTTTTCGTAAACGTCTAGTGATTCTGTACTTTCATATCAAAATTCGTTTTTCTAGCACGAGTCGTTTAGAAAATGACATTTTGGGCGGCCATATTGGATTCCATATGGCGACTTCCGAGACATTTCGATGCAAAAAAATGTGTTGTCTTTGGAAATACATCAGTCTGCAAAATATTAAGTCAATCTGTCAACGGGAAGTGGGTGAGAAGTTGCTTGCAAAAGTTGATGGGAATGACCTTTGGGCGGCCATATTGGATTTATCTATTGCTGTCGGAACGGCAGATTTTGCCAGTATTCCTTCGTGAACCTCCTCTCTCTAAATATATGCGCAGTTCCCGGATCCCCGACTGTTGGGAGAGAACCTTTACTTGTCAGTGCGATGAAGTCCCATCACGTGCCAGGAGTGTTTTGCGATAAGCTAATCTTGGACAACTCTCACTCTTTCCGTCTGTTGCGATCTGATGAACTATAAATAATGCTTGGAAAGCCAGTTAGGGCGTGTGATTTCTCGGTCTGGTGACTAAACATGAGAATGGAATGCTAGTGGTCCTCGGATCGATTCCTACCCACGGCATTTTTCTTTCTTTTTTAAAAAAAAGTACATTACGTTTTTATTCTTGTCCTGCCAAGCCTATCTTAACCTTGATTCGACCTTGTTGAAACCTTTAGGCTTGACCTGCTAAGCTTGCATGAAGTTGTCCCACTGGTCAAAGTAAGCTTGTTTCACTTCTAAGTCAGGTCACAGTTCCTATGTGAGATTTCTCTTGATGATTTTCATCTAACCACGGATACTATTTAGAACTGAGCGCCGAAAGCAGAAGGTTTTAGGCCCATTCGCAATCGTTCATAATGCTACACAAGGTAAACGAAATTAGCTGTACAACTGAAGAGGTAACACTGTTTTTAGCTTCTGCAATATGCTGCAAGGCTACATTAATGATGAGTTTAACTGAATCCTCAAATACTAACACCACTGTCACCTACACTTAATTCAGGGTCTCAAAGAAGCAGTTTTATTCCATTTATATTTTCGTTTTGCGTCGTCACTTGAGCAACAGGAGCGGTCAAACTATGATTAGATCGCGTGCAACACTTAGTTTTGCTTCCACCTGGTGGTAACCGTATGGCGTTACGTAAGACAAACTAAAAAAAAAAAAAAATCAGTGCGATTTATGATTGGCAGTTAAGTACCGAACGAGTCTTGTACCAACATAAATACAGCTTCTATTACATTTAAATCACGGTGGAATTAAAGAAACAGGTTACTCCATTTTGAATTCGTGGAAGTTAACTGTCACACTATAGTTTGTCCAAAGACTTATGCTGGTTGACCTTGAACAACGAGACAGAACTACGTCAGAGAGCGGACACATTTTTGAAACATTGATCGATTCTGTGAGTGGTGAATCAGCGGATGGAATTCAGTGTTGCCAAGTTGCCATACTTGACGTAGAAAAAAAAAACATATTATCGTTGTAAAGTTAAATTTACATGTTAAAAATAGTATTCAGTCTTGCTGAACCAATGATCTTTTCATGTACAAATTAGCAACAACTAGAATTCAACTACAATCTGTCACAGTGAGCAGGAATTAGATGCGCTGTAGCGTTTGTTTTATGCTTGATCTTCACAACTCACGCAGATTCTGGGGGAAACAGACGACAATGTTGTAAGAGCAAAACAAGAAGTTCTCTGATTGCGTGTGGAGATATCGTTGGTACGAAACACCCGCCATAAGCCTTTGAACGAACTATAGTGGCAACTCAGGACAAAAAGTAAAAGACAGAAATCTTGTCTTCAAGTGTACTGTGGTTGGTAGTGGTATATGAATGTAATTATTATTACTATTAAAATATTTGTTCCGTACCTGAAACTACAGTCTGCAACCAACACAAAATTTCTGGCAACCCTTAGTACTTGGGAATTCTACCTCTGGAAAGAATAAAAAAAAAATAGTTACACACTTAAAAATATTGACTTACACCATTGATAAACCGTTTTGAACCAAAGAGTTGAATGCAGAAGAGTGAGACATGCGGTGGCTATCATGAGTTACCTCTCTTGCCCCATTGTTTAATGTTAAGATGTACAAAAGAAGAGGACATGGGATTAGAATATTGTGTAGTCTTGTACTTGCCAATTTTATAAGTGCCTACATATCAAAAAACAAAAGTACTGGTATTTAAGTATTTTTATACAAAGAACAAATCGCCAAAAAAATTTTTTTAGTGATTATAAATTAGTAAGTAAGTAATATATATATATATATAGATAGATAAATAAATAAGATTATTTTTTAAAACGACTTTTCAAGGCATAAGCATGTAGATCTGATCTTTGAAAAAGTACTATTTTCCATTCTTCCAAGTGATTAAACCTGGTGAGAAAAAAATAATTAATTAATAATCACAGAATTGTTCTTATCAGACTGATTGAGTCTCTGGTTTCGTAAGTGGGCAAGATTCGTATAGTCCTGCATCAGGGTTTAGAAAAAATGTTATTCGACTTGAAAATATAATTATAATAACCTATTACCACGTATTGTTGTCACTTGATATTTTTTTTTTTCAATATAAGTTTTAATTTTTCAAAGTTACTAGGCCATACCTGTACATGATACGACGTCTGAAGTTCTAGATTTATAAATAAAACAAACAAAATAAATACAAGGTTCATTTCTGCTGCATTTGTACTAGCTAGCAGATATCGTGTGGGCTTTGAGGATATCTAATTGTTAATGCTGTTTTTTCGACTGTGTTGTTGGTAGGGAAAGAATAAAAGAGTCTTTGTTGTGACTATTATTATTTGTTCTAATTTATTTCGGTTACATATTAAGGTTAATGTAAAGCAACACTCTCCAATAAAAGATGGCAGCACTACCTCCCTATATGTCTAATGTATTTTTATCGTTGCACGAAATTTCAATGCTGCTCCTATAAATTCAAGCCTAGAGAGTTCAAACTTTCAAGGAAGAAAGTTCATAATTAATTCAAGAGTTCGATCAATGCCGAATTTTTATTTTCGTTTTTCTTCATTGTTGAAAGATCTTCATTGTTATAGCTTTAGATATTTATAGCAACCATCAAGTGATTTCAACAATGAACAAGAAAGAAAATGAAAAAAATCGTCATTGATTGAACTATTGAATTGGTTATGAACTTTCTTCCCTGAAAGTTTGAACTCTCTAGGCTTGAATTTGTAGGAGCAGCATTGAAATTTGGTGCAACGATAAAAAAGACACTAGACATGTACGGAGGTAGTGCTGCCATCTTTTGTTGAAGATCGTTGCTTTACATTTAACCTCAAGAATATTGTTTTTAACATATTTTGAACATAAAAACGTTTGAAAATGGTATAGAGTAAATCAAACGTAGTTTTCAGTCATTTACTAAATTCTAAACTCTTTATTGTCTGTACGTTATCTCTGTTTCAAAGTACTTCTAACTGTGATGTGTAACTTGTGGCTTTTATATACTGTATATGGAATATTAATTTATAACTCGCTAGATTTAAAAGAAAATGGAGGAAGTAGATTTAAATTTTGTATATATATATATATATCTTGCGATCGCAAAGAAAGCACAACGAATTGAAATAATAAAAATAGTTCAATCTTTCTTGGGTTAGGTTAGGTGCTTCGAAAGTTATTTAAAGATCATTTATTGCGCAGGATATCTACTTGATAAACTACGGTACGTCTCTTGCATAATAACTGTTGTTACCCGAGATTTGAATTCGAAAAAGGAATCAAGAATAAATTAATGAATTGTATGTTTGAAGTTTATTGCTTGTGTAAGACTGAAAGATGTTTCATTTTGTTTCATGTTGTTTTTTTCTCATATGCGAATCTCTTGTATGTGATTGTATGAAAAAAAATATACCAAATAGCTTTTGTTATTCACTTTGTCGGTCTTCACTTGGTACAATTATTACATTATTTAAGAGTACTAAATAATTAAAGTTTTCTCAAATAATTAAGGGAAAGAAAAGACTTGTAAAACAAATGTTTAAAAAAAAAGAGTTAAGATTACATGTCAATCACATATGTGCATTTTATTTGGTACTGACAATAGAAAAACTAACATGTCATAAAGCTTGTGTATCACACAAATTGTGTCGTCCAGGAGCGGTAACGTCGCAGACTTTGGATTGGTAATGGGTTCGAACTCCACCGCCTATTATCCTGACTGACGCTTCTCAGGGTTTTCCCCTATAGTTCCACCGGGCGAATGCCGGAGTGGCACCTTAAGATAGGCTCTGACCAATATCTTTCGCCCATCCTCTACCTACCCCATCGCGGCCTGAGAGAAAGATGCCAAAAGGCCATAAATAAATTTCAAATTCAGTTCAAATACTTATTGTTTCTAAACATAATTCTTTTTTTTTTCCAGTGATGTTTTTCACTTTGCTTGCGGGCGATTGTATTTTGTCTTCCTTTGAGCTGAAACTGATCTCAGAGAGAAGTTCAACGTTGAATAACAAGTGTGGCGTTTTATGCATTCTTCTGATGTTATATGATCCTTTAAACGTGCCATTACGTTGTCAAATTTTATACCATTTCTTTGAATCTGAACTTCTATTCATGGTCTTTAGGCATCTAAGGCTCAGGCCGGGTTAGGGGAGGGGAAAGGATTCGGGAATCTGTCGGCCAGGGCCTATGTTGAAGGTGCCATCCCAGCATTTGCCTGGTGTGACTGAGGAAAAAACCCTGTAAAACACCTCAGTCAGGATGGTCAGTTCCTGGAATTGAACCCACGACATCCCGAATGCTACGTCAACGCTCTACCATTGAGCTACGGCGGCTCGGTGGCATTTCTTTGAAGTTTTCATGTAAATTATATACTCTACACAACATTAAATAAACCAAATCAAAAACTACTGAACAATGAACGTACTTTATCGAGGAAGTAAAAAAAAATTACTATATTTGATTTGATTATGGAGAAGACTGAAACATCATTTACTCTGTTTACTGTTTTACAAAGTATACGTTTGTTTGAAACATACGCTTAAAATACCGTAAATAGCTACTTGAAGCTAAGTTGTGATTGTATTTGAGTTTTGTAATGTATTTTGGTATAGCTCGTTCTTTCTAATTACGAGGACCATAGATCTATAAAGAGAATGTAATCCTGTATTTCAACAGATGTTTTCTCAAGACAACGAACTAGGGTTTTTTTTAGTTTTTTTTTCTTTTGAAACTGACAACTGCGTTGCCACATGATATATCTTGGCCGAATAGACAAAACATATCTGAAGATTTTTGAAAGATGAAGGATCTACATAGAAATTGCAACGAGTAGTGATTCATTTTTCAGTGTGCGATAATTATGGAAGGGAAAACAGAGATTCTTATCAAAATAGGAATGGTGTTATGATTATCAATAACAAGGAAGTGGGAAAACTTGATTTTAAGAGGATTACTAGTTGATATCTGTCAGTTTTCTTATCCCAACTCCTCACCATTAGAAGAAACGAACTATACATTCGTGTGCAGTTTTTGTGATTAAGAATCCCCCCCTCCTGTCGAAATATTCTTTTAGCTAGTGTTAATGACATACGCATAAAAAAATTGTAGTTTTGTTTCACCATACGATATGAACCTAGTTTATTTTTTTCTGTTCCCAATCTGTAAAATATTTGTGAAAACTGTTATAGAAAAAGACAACATCGAGTTTTAAAATAAATAATTGTATTATGAACGTAGGTAAATTTAATACATATGATAATTAAAGAAAAAAAATGGCCCAAATTTTCATATTTTGCATTGCACAGACTGCACCTATTGTTATATATAAGAAAATTATAGTAGTTCGAAGCAACGAAGAAACACCTATATATTATTAATACCTGGGTGTATACTTTTTATCTTCATTTTACTGTCTGCAATTCGTTAAACAATAGGAAACATGTTCTAAATGAATTTAACGCAAAGTATGTAATTGTTTATTTGTTTTGTGGAAAGAAAAAAGGTAAAATTCGATTTATTACTTACCAAACTATCATTATTTTCAAATCAGAAATCATTTGCTTTAACAATTTAGCATTTAAGGGTAATCTAAAGTAACGGTCTCCAACAAAAGATGGCAGCACTACCTCTGTATATGTCTAATGTATTGTCACTGTTAACACGAAATTTCCTTGTTGTTCCTACAACTTCAAGCCTAGCGAGTTCAAACTTTCAGGGAAGAAAGTTCATAACCAATTCAAGAGCATGATCGATGCCGATTTTTTTATTTTCTTTATTGTTCATTGTTGAAAGAGCTTCATTGTTATAGGTTTCGATATTCACAACAACAATGAAGGAAAACTAAAATAAAAAAAATCGGCATCAATTATGCACTTGAATTGGTTATGAACTTCCTTCCCTGAAAGTCAACTCTCTAGGCTTGAATTTGTAGGAGCAGCATTGACATTTCGTGTAACAGTGAAAATACATTAGACATATACGGAGATGGTGCTGCCATCTTTTGTTGGAGATAGTTGCTTTAGATTATCCTTAAGAATGTAAGGCAGCAAAAGAACACAATAGGATTCAAATTGTTTTGAATTGATTTCTCAAACGTCTTATTACGGGTCGTAGTACGGGCATAATAATTTACTTTAAGGTACAATAGGTTTATTTTTTAAACAAGTTTCAAAGAAATACATGCTTAAAGAGTGATTTTTTTGTGACTTTTTTTTTGACATATCAAATTTATTTAGTTTGATTGTTGTTTTATAGTTAAAGGCAAATTATTTATGTAAAGTTTTTTTTCTTTGTTATATTTAGTTCGATTTATAAAGTTTCTTGTGACTTACCTTAATCGTATTGTTGTTTAGTCACCTTCTAGCTAGGAATTTTTCATAGTAACGTGATGTTAATTTTGTCTCTAAAATATATATATATATATCTTTGTAACTTAAACTGAGAATTGAATGAATAAGAGAAAAAAAATGTTACTGTCGTTTATGACGTAAGGTTTCCTTTCTATCATTGTCCTTTCCAGATATTTCGCCAGAATTTTCAGTTTGGGTGGGGGCAAGGTCAATGTACAAACGATTACAGACGATGATACAACATACAAGTGTCGTTAGTATGAAAATTCTACGCAAAATGTTAATGAAGAAACGCTCTTGTTATATAGTTCTGTGATTCCGATTCATCTGGCTACACTTTACCTGATTTTTTTTTTAAAAGGACAAATGAATGTCACTAACGTTTTGGTTAGGTTAGCTTTCCCGAATTTACATTTAACTGTCTGTTTTTTGAGTTGAATTACAAAATCCTTTGACTATTGCCGTTCCGTCTGTCTTATAAAATGGAATTTATATCTTTTCACGAGTATATTACTTTTAGCTTGATAGTGTTCCTGTAGTTCCATAGAAATAGCTTCAAAAGACTGTTCCTTAACTACATCTGGTGCAAATAAATCTCGTAAAAGATTATACAAGTCGTATCCAATTTGACGCGATGAAAGATCTTGGACTTTTTTTATCCTCCAGGATATTCCACATGTCACAGTAGGTATCATATTGTTCCATATCCATTGTGTCAGCATCAAATCTCTTAAATCCATATTGCGCATTGACCTTCCATATTGCCGTCGACCGCGCCAAATGTGCTATAATTTTGTTAGCATGCATCTTAATTGATAAGTAATTTTTTTTTAAGCATGTAATTAATCTTGCTTAATCTGTTACGCAAATCGGGATGGTACCTACAGTTCACCCCAGAATATGTAATTAGCAAGTGAAGTAGAGATGTGTAGTTCGCGAACGAACTGGTCTTTTTTACTGACCAGTTCGAACTAGATCAGAGGATTGACAGATTGTAGTTCGTAAGCGAACTAAATGCGTGCGCATCTCACATATTATATAACTGTAGAAAAGCAGCAAAGATAGAAGGAAAAATATAAAACAGAGAGAGAGAGAGAAAGTTTAGTTCGCGTAGTGAACTAAATGCGTGCGCATACGAGAGGGAGTTTTACTGACGAAAAGGACATTTACGTATACGCACTTCACCCCCGTCCCGGTCGTAGACAAATCGCGGGAAATTTCAAGTTCAACCGCGTTCGCTTTTGTGATGTTTCTAAAGCAGATGTTTTACTCCGTTTCTCTCTCTCTCCCTCTCTCTCTCTGACTAGAATGGTGGATGCATCAATGCCTCTCTTTCATGGCTCTCGTGCTGCTTTGAATCTCTTTCATTCTAATTTTCCGTTATTTGAACTAAAGTTGCAGTTCGCGAAATAGAAACCAGCACGCATCTTGAAGGTTACCACGTGATCAGAAAAGCCCTTCGGCTGCTATAGGGAGGCCATCTCGGTCGCGAACTATTGAACTAAACGAACTGGTCTTTTGAACTGCTCTTTCCAACGAACTAGTTCACTGCGAACTAGTCTTTGAAACGAACTGAACTGCCCATCCCTAAAGCAATGCAATCAATTCAATTTTCCTTGATATGCTTAATATATTTTTTTTCGTAATACCTCCGGCATAATAACGACAGATATTCTCTGAGAGTAGTAGATTCTCAACATAGAATACATAATGGGCAATTACTATAAACACCATATTCATCACACATAATAATGTACATTTTACTTAGAAACATACTTAACTGTTCATGTCTTAATCTTCAAACATAGGAATAAGTCATTAACATCCATTAATGTCCTTGTAAGTATTGTTTGACATTAAAACAACAACATCATCTTTTATATATCACTATTTTAACTAAATCCAAATAATGACACTATAAAGATTTGTTTCAAAACAAGCGCACAATCTGCTACAATCATAATCGAAAATAACACTGTTGCCAGAAACATGATTAATTATAATTATCGCTATTGTAGTTTAATACCACGGCACAAACAAACATACATAAAAAGCGAAATTCATATTCAAACCAGCAGTTTCGTATACGACTACAAGCACGCACGCACCATCACAACAACTAACGCCGTCATGCGTTTATCGATGAAAACACATACACACAATCAATGCTACATCTTTACTTGGTATAAGATTTGTAACTCTCTGTGGTCTCCCAAGGGGTTTCTTTCTTCCTTATAATTGTGTCCGATGACGTCAGCATCTGTGTGAAATTATCAGACAGCCAAGTTCAAAGAGCAAAAAGGAAGGTTCCGAAAGAATAAATTAAAAAAAAGTGGTAAGAAGAAACGAAGGACATTTAAAATAATTATATAATAAGTTTATTTATAACTATTTATCAAATTTACGAATGTATCATTTGAAAAGCGCCATTCATCTCTCACTTTCAAAATTCAAAATTATGAATTGTGTATTATTGTCACTCTGAAAAATATCGATTGATCCAAGTCTAAATTGACCAAATGAAAAAATTACGAGTTTTTACTATTTCAGCAAATTACAAATCTTCGCTTCCTATAATTTCTTTTATTCATATACCTCTGTGTTTTATCGTAATCATAAAACTTCAATCACTAATTACATCTTGTGAATTTCAAGTTTAAAAAAAAAAACTATAAATAATTAAGCTTTCGGAATAATTCTATGGCTTACGGAACACGCAAATTCATCGCTGCATTAGCAAACGTTCGCCACTGGATTCCATCCTGAGTAAGATCAAGCCAGTTTTCATCATAAACACCTACCTCTGGAACATCCCTTCTAATATTGTCAGCCCAACAGCCCTTTTCTCTTGGGCATTTCCAACAATGATGACATACAATCTTCGTTTTTCTCCACCCGAGTTACATAGTCTGCCCATCTTAACCGTCGTGATTTCATTATTCTCATAATATCGGGGGAGTTCTTCATTATGTAGTACTCCTCCATTCTCCGGTCATCTCATCCCATTTCGGTCATACTCCAACTTCCACAGCCATAACGTATTACCAACAGAATATCCGTTCTCTACATTTTCAGTTTCAACTTCCTTGACATTAATCGTGAAGTTAGGAGTTTCTGAACTGAATAGAAACATGACTATTCCTGGTGCTAGGCGACGTTTTATTTCTTCCGTGACACCATTTTGGCTTGTTACATATGCTCCCAAGTATTTAAATTTATTTCCTTTCTTTATGATCTCATTCTTAATGATTGTCTTCTCCGTTTGTCTTTCGGCTTCTTATCATTATTTTGTTTTCTTTGCGTTCAACTGTTGACCTATTTCACCCCCAAGCTTTTACTAAGAAAGAGGTGTTACTTTGTAGTGCATCTATATCTTCCACTATTAAATCTACATCATCTGTGTAAGCGGAAAAGTTGTTTCAAGCCATTCAATGTTAGTCCTCTTTTATGTTTGTCCTCTTTTATTCTTTTTAAGAATCGCATATTCTAACACAAAGTTAACCAATAGTGGTGACAAGGCATCACCTTGCTTCAATTCGCTGTGAATCTCGGAATTATTTGACGTATTATTACCTATCTGTACTCTCTTATGGGGTCGCTGAGACATATCGTCACTAGCAGAACAAGTTTCTTCGGAATTCCAAATTGTATTGTTTTTTTTTTTCTCTTATGCTTTCTTCACACAACGGTAAACCTTCCCATTTCTTCTTTAATATTTGTCTCAAGGCGAAAATCTAGTCCAACGTAGATCTTCTAAACCCACATTGGTGATCTTCAATTACGTATTTCATCTACTATACACTTAGGTGTGTTAACAGAATATTAATCAACCCTTTGTAACATGTTGGGAGTAACGAGATTCCGCGATAATTATTACAGTCCGATTCATCACCTTTTTTTTAGAAACCGGAACTATTATTGAGGGTTTCCATTCCTTTGGGAGCTCCTCCTTTCTCCATATTTAGTTTTTATCAATTTATGCAGTTCCTTAATTTAGTGCCGTTCTTCCTGCTTTCATTAATTCGGCTGGAATATTGTCTGTTCCCTATGGTTTTAATTTTTTTAAATTTCTTTATCGACATTTCGACCTCGATCTCGCTAGGTTCGGGTATCCACGGTTCTGCGGTATGGATTTCAAATTCCTCTGTTTGTTCCCCGCTGTGTACATTAAGAAGTTTGTCGAAATAACGTTTCCACAAATCGACTATTTTAGTCGGATCCGCCTGAAGATCTCCACGTTCATTTCTAATCATTCCTAACCTCGGCTGGTAACCTTTTCGTAACGATTTGTGGTAGGGGATAAGGTATGAATCACAACGACACGAAAACTCACATCAAAGTCAGTGTTGTGCAGTTGCGTCTGTGCGAAACTACAGCATCGGGTCTGTTCGTAATTGTGATTATTGATACGGAGGGTTAAGAGACCTCTCCCACATAGAATGCACGGTCGATTGTGTAGATTATGATGTATATGACGTTTAAGGCTCCACAGGTTCCTTTACGATGTAAAGTAAAGTTGCCATCTGTTAGGCATATTTACCCACATAGCAAAATGACGTCCCAGGGATATCTGACGGATCTCCTGGCAGGATATCGGGACGTCCGTAGGACGTCCTGTTTAAGTCCCGTTTAGCTCCATGGGACGTATAGTTATAATTAATCCTTCGTATAACTATACGGAGGCATATCCTTCGTATAGTTATAATTAATTAAATAATAATAATAGTAAGATCGATTTAATTTATAGAAATTCCAGGTAGGTAATCCGGCACGGCTTTCCGGGGGACATCCAGGGAACCTCCATACGGGATGAACTGTGTGTATTGCCCACAGAGTTATCCCACGGACGTCCTTAGGACATCGCTATGGGAGCAGGACCATTCTGACGTTAATGGGATCTAAATGGGACGTTCCAGGGACGTACTCTGCTATGTGGGCTATAGTTAGTCGGATATGTAATAAGAATGGGGCATGTTTTATATCGAATGTTATCAAATTTATGGACAATAACTGAAGACAACTGGGAGAACGGATTTCTTGCTGAAAAATCTCTGCTTGGTGGAAGAAATTGATCTGATACTGGGATCAGGTTGAAGAACCTGGAAATGGGAATGCAGAATTTGTTTAACTTGAGATGAAACTGAGTAATTGGTGATGGGAGTGTGAGTGGGTTGAATACACAAGGATCTGCTTGATTACAATTTTGGGTGGATATTAAACACGGTCTGGGGACAAAATTGAAGCCTCTAGATAGATATTCAATAACTCCTAACCCCATCTATCCCTTGCCCCCAACAATATATAAATTCTCCATCCACTTTCATATTCTATCCATCAGTCACGTATTTTCAACACAAAACCTTGCAGCCTAACCCCCGTAGTCCAGACGGAAACGTCGCGGGCTTTCGGTTGTGAGTGGGTGGGCACGTGGATTCGAACCCAACTGCTAACTATCCTGACGGAGAATTTCCAGGGTTTTTCCTCAGTCCCTTTCAGGTACCTTAAGAAAGGTCCTAGCCGCTACCTTTCCCATTCCGACCTGAGCCAAAGATGCCAAAAGGCCATAAATAAATTCAAATGCAACAAAATATTGCACCATCCGCTTCCAAACCTTACACGAAATGCATTAGTCAATTGTTTCATAATTTAAACGATAACTGACCAAATTAAACTCTTTCGACAGTGGAAATTTGTTACTAAAGTTTAATCAGACAGATAATTACAGCCAAAAAGTTACAATAATATTTGAAAAAAATATTAACATGCGTACTTAATTTACTAACTCTATAGAGGAAAAGATTAAATTAATGTACCAGCCTGACGTTTTAATTTTTTATCTGCTACTTATAAATAACATTTCTCTACTGATATTAAGAACTGATCTTGCAGGGACGTATTTAGGGGGTGGGTGCCCCCCTCCAAACTTTATGGAAGACTAGTATGGCTTCAGGCGTAATTATACACATTTAATATACATATTTCATGCACAGACACACCTTGGACTCCCTCTCTTCCCCCCCTACCCCGGAAGCCCCTCCCAAAACCAGATTCTGGATACGTGCCTGTGCTCTTGGCTTCAGTTGCAAAGATATATATATATATACGACGTATATTAGTCGCTTTTATTTGCTATATGTTTGCTCTATGTAGATTGTGTAGAAGTTACAATAAATAATGTATGTCTCTTCCAGTACTAAGGACACTGTTGTTATTTAGAGACTGATGTTGAATTAAAAAAATTCATGTCATAATACACGTATTTTTATTTGTCGTTTTATTAGATTATAAGATGTGCTTTTGTTACTCGTACTTTGTTCAGACGTTCCATTTGTTGTTGACAGGACTTTTAAGATTTGTGGATTTTAGTGCTGAATTAAAATGGAATTTGAAACTTTTATTTTCACGGTCTCTTGAAAGTTGTTTCGTTGAATTATTGTTAATATTCTAAACGATCTTGTGAGTTTCTACTACTAGTGTTTTTTTTTTTTTTTTGTTGTTTTTTTTTTGTTAAAGTGGGTTCAAATCATTGTTCTTGAAGGACCTCTACCAGGTTTCAACCCGAGACTACGTACACAGTAAGCGAATATTCGGCGAATAGCAAAATGTGTCTCATTCAGAGTGTACATGGAAGATTTAGCACAGATAAATTCGACTATACTGTGCGAGTTGTTGTATAATGCTTGTAAAGCTTTTTCTCTTGTAAGTGCAACTCTGTACTTTATGGAATTTAATTCGTTTACGGTCTTTAGGCATCTTTGTCTCAGGCCGGGATAGAGGATGAGGAAGTCAAGGCTTTCGTTGAGGTACCATTCCGGCATTCGCCTGATGAAAATGAGGAAAACGTTTGAAAACTTCAGTCAGAATGGCCGGTCCTGGGTTGGCGACGTTACCACCTGGACCACGAACACTGGGTATTATACTTTCTGGAAGAATTAAAAAAAAGGAGTTATAACTGGAAAGTGAAGTTGACTGCTAATTGAGAACGTTTCATGAACAGGAGAATTTGTTGCTGGATAAATGGTCAGTTTTGCTTGCCGGTCAGTTGCTCTCCCACAAAGCCACCAGTAACACAACCAACTTTCTAGGTGTTTCAGTTGACGACTTCTTTTTGTGAAGTATGAACAAATGTGGTAAATCCTTGGATGTAAGTAGCACTTCTTGTCAACTGCACACTACTCACAAAGTTTATGATGACACTAGATTAGATTAAGATCTCTGGCTTCCAGGTCATCCTTCATTTGTTTACATTAAAGGAGTTGTCAACTTGCACGTGCTGATCGACCAATTTCGTGGTATCTTTGGAAAGACCTTTTCTCACAGCCTCACTCCACTCTAGTTCATCCTTCTCTCTCCGTCATGCTTATATGTTTGTGTAGAATCATCACCATCATCATCATTCGCACACAGCCTTGATATCAACGAGGCTTTTCTACGGAATCCTTTCACTTCTCATTTTGCTTGTTGTTGAATTGAACTGCTCCTCGTCTTTGTTTTCCCCATGTTTATACTATCAGATACGTAATTAGCAAATGTGTTCGATTTATTATGTACACATCACACCTCACGCAGTACATCACAAATGATATATACCCCAAAACAAAATCCTATTTAAACTTTGAAAGTGAGGCCGTCATATCTAATTCTGTTGCTATTCCCGTGAGAGAAGACATGGGGAAGCCAGAGCCAGGGTTTATATTAGAGGTACCACTCCGACATTCGCCTCCTGAGATCGAAGAAAGTCTTAGCCAAGATGGCCGGTGTAAGCAATATTCGAACACGCGCCGCCTATCCAGTGGGTTACCACGTCAGTGACTGCTAGATCACGGGGGCTTGCTGAGTCCTTACTTAAGCGTGAAATATACTTTGGAAACTGGTCTCTCTCTATATGACATTCAAACCAAATTAATGATGTCAAGATATGTTTGATTACCCATGGCGACCACTCTCAAGTGAGGAAGGCGTATTTGAAAGAACAACTGGAAGCTGTAAGAAATTTGCACTTTATTGTACCAAATGGGGAAAATACATCAATATCAGCAAGAGAAAAGGCATTATCACTTGTTTTTCTGTTAAGCAACATGACCGTTATCTGTAGTTAGCGTAATGAACCCTTATCCCACAGTAGTCCCTTATTCAATTCTCACGGTGCAAATTCTTTTGAATTTTTCTGAGAATCACGTACGTCCTATTTGAATCGCACCTCTCCATATCTGAATGCACTTCTTACCACGGCTGCATCTTTGACGAAACCTTTCGAGTCAGAATCCTGAAAGTCCTGAACCCTGACTCACCTGCCACAGTTAGAAAGAGATGGGAGCAGACGTACATCGCCATCCTTTTCGCCAACCATGAACCCGGCCTCAACTGCATGCAACTCCCTCCAGCGCAGTTTCTTCTTCATCTTCCATTCTCTTCATCGTTCCGTCTGTAGTTACACTTTTATTATATTGTTTCTTTATTCTCTCCTTTTCCCCTTCATCTTTATTATTATTATTATTATCACCTCCTCCCCTCTGATTCTTTATCCATTTTTGTTTTTGGAAGCCCTTTACCTACCCCTAGCAACCTCCGCACTTTCTTCTCCATTTAGTGTTTTCTCCGAACCATCTAGTCATTTTCCGCCTCCATAACATGGCCACGCTGTTACCCAGCAACAGTTGGCAACATGGCGTCTTCTTAGCACTAGTTCCATGCCAGTCCGTTTTTCTCTCCTCCCATGTGAAAACGCTTTTGTGAAACGTTGTCACTTTTTTTTAATTGTATTTGTGAAGTTCCTGTACGCCTGTCTTAGTATTCTACAATGTAAGTATCCTTTTTTTAACCATCTTTATATATATATATATATATATATATATATATATATATATATGTATATATATATATATATATATATGTATGTATGTTATGGCGCAGGGAATGTTAAACCCAGACAGATACTTACTTCACATGATTTACACCCCTCGAGATATGATAATTTTGTACTCAGATTTTCATTGGTTCTGAACCAACTTTATCAGGTAATTTAGATCAGGAACAGTTAATTACGTACAATTATATAGGAAAGTAAAATAGTAAAAAATAGGTAAGTTCCAGAAGTAACTTATCTCAACAGTGGTAGCTCGTCACCTGTAGTTTCCAACCTAGCGGATTACAGGTGACATACTATCTGATAATAAAACAAGTGAGTATTTTTTTTTTCTAGTTAATTGTTCCTTATCTATAGCTTCTGACTATGTTAGTTCAGACCCAAACCGTCTTTTATTTTAAAGAAAACGTACTTTAGGGGCCAATAAGTACCTGTTTGGAAATTTAAAAAAAATATATATATATCTCTTTCTTTCTATCTGACCTTGTCACCACCTTTCAAAACATGAACTCCATTCCTCCCATGTCTAAACTCTCCAAAGATAGATATGACAACTTACAAGATACTTTTTTACCATGTTCAATTATCAGTTGAAAAGTACACAGACTCGAACCCAGATCTCCCACCTTTACGCTACATCTACGTTTTTGTCACTAATCCAATTACGAATATATAATGTTTTTTTTTAAAAAAAGAAAAGAAACGAAAAGAAATTCACAAATCTAATAAGTCAGCAATAACAGAGTAATGATAAATAATAACAATAATAATGATAATGATAATAATAATCCATAATTTTTGTTAATGTATTTCCATTCAATGATTTTGAGTGATTAGCGAAATGGGAGTTGATATTCTAGTCTCGCTCCATGTCATATTGTTTTCATATCATCAGTTATGTAAACAAAAAATTGTTGTTATATATATATATAATATTAGTGTAGCTTTTGTATGTGTGTAATGTGACTACAATATACATAAAGGCGCATGTATGTATTTTTCTTGTATGAAAATATTTGTTGTCGTTTAGTGTCATTATTAGAACCATCAAATATCATTAACCAGAGAATAGGATTAGAAAATTTAAAAAAAATAAAATATTGTTCGTTGTTATTGAGTGGCATTTATTTATATTTTTTAAAAAAAAAGTTGATATGTTTTGTTGTAGTGAAGAATATCAAGGCTTTATTTGTGTAAGCCCAATAATAACGACGTATGTTTGTGTTACATATATGTTCATGTTACAATATAAAAACATGGTAAAAGTTTTGCACAGAGTTAGAAAGAAAATAGAGAAAGAACATACATGACGTCACATGAAGCCAAATTACGGTTCATCGGCAGCCATCTTGTGTGGCCTCATTAAAATCCCTCTATACCGAGTACTGTGAGGATTGCCTTTTTCGATAGAAGGATGAGTGCACCGCAGAGAGGCAATACTCGGGAAATATGGGGCCAGTTAATATGGCGGAAATGCCTCGTCTCTTCCGTCTCTTGGCTTCATTCTCCCCTCTCCAACAAAACAGCCTAAAGTTCCCTCTATTTATATTCCTAACTCTATGGTTTTGCACATAAATAAAAAAAAAATGTTATTTCTATTGGAAAATTTTCGTACTGAAAAATGTCCTGTAATTGTTGCATTTGTTTACTGAAAACAATACCGATTGTTGAGGAAATATTGTGCAAAGACTGATGTCGTGAAGATGTTTCTTTATGTGTGTGTGTGTGTGTGTGTGTAACTTTCACAGTTGGAACTTTTCAGAATGTTGGTTGGGTCTTTAGGTTAGATCCACTTCCGAACTTTTTTCCGATCCATATGGGTTAAAGCTTTGTTAATTAGAATTAAAAGACAGATTGGTGACTGTGATTTTGACTCTGTAGAGTTATTTTGTTACTCTTTGCGAATGTGTGTGCGTGTTTGTTTGTGTACATACATAACCTCTATTTCTCTATCGATGTAGATGTTTGAAACATACTATTAAGTTGAATTGTATAATAAACTATACAAAAACAAAAAAAAAAAAGTTTTTTAATAAGTTTTGTTCAGACAACAATCAATCTTCCTCTATTTAAGTCTTGTAATTTGCTTCTATGTGGGCGCAAAAAGGAATGTCAAAATATCCTCTACATCACGGGTTTTCAAACTGTGGTACGCAGTAGGTTGTTAGTGGTACGCCATAATAATGTATATCCATTCCATTTGACTCTTTGATCCAGTATTCCGACGTCGAATAGATGTGTTGACATCTCCCTCGTCATTCCTTGTTTGTTTTAAAGTAATCTTTTGTCTATCTGGTATAAATCTTGAGTTACGTCTACCAATAAATGTTAATTTTAATTGTTTCTTACGTGTTTGCTCTACTAAAAGCCCAGTTTCTAAGAAGGTGTTCATCACCTATCTTCTAGGTACCTTCCCGACAGTCAGTTATTCATCTTGATGTTTAGCATTATAATGGTCTTGTACGGATCCAGAAACGGCTCTGTTATCAATAAAGTTGATAAAAAAATATTAAACTGAAAGATATTTAATATCGTCTGATTTCAAAAGTGCGTCGAATCCGTAGCCAATATAAGTATTCATTTCTTATGAGGGTAACTTCTGTGTTACAAGACATAATATTACTTTTCATTGAGAGCAAAATTTAGATATTTAATCGAAATACATTACCATTTTTGTTCATAATTTAAAAAAAAAACTTTCTTTTTTTCTATTTCATTGTATTATTCAAAGTACCACCCTAGCATTTCCCTGGCGTGACCGAGGGACAGAAAACCTCATTCAGGATGGTCGGCACCCACGATCTATTCTCGGACATCCTGATTACAAGACAAGCATACTGCTAAATGTTCTGCCTCACTGGTATAGTAATTACTGGCAATATGATGTAATTTTGCATATTAGCAAAAAAAAAAAAAAAAAATCCGTAATAATATTTACAACGCACTGTCCCGTCGCTGTTGAAGATACTGTGACTTTTCATTGGAACTGAATCGGTGAAAGTAACTGGAACAGTGAACGAATAGTAGATGAACTCGGAAAATATCGCTTCTGCTCGAGATGACCGTATGAACTACAGCCAAAGGCTATTTCTTTCATATAAAAATAAAAGATTTATTTTTTACCAAAGACGTAAGTCGTGATGTGTACCAAAATCAGCATGCGAATGCCAGAGGGGGAAAAAAAAACCCTGCGAAAATAAAAGACTCTGGAAATTATTCATATTTTACCCCAGCTCCAATCAACTTCTTAGCACAACAACATGAAAGTCAAGTTAATCCACACAACAGATAATAAAAAGAGTTTGAAGGTATTTATTTATAATTGGCCGGACACAGCCTAATAAAAAATATTCAAGTGGGAACAAAATAATCCTTCGACGGTGGAAGTAAAGTACCAAATCATCATTTTTATAGGAAACGAAAAAGAACAATTTACAATTCTGGTTAATGTAAAGCAACGATCTCCAACAAAAGATGGCACCACTAGCTCCGTATATGTCTAATGTATCTCCGTATCGTTGCACGAAATTTCAATGCTGCTGCTACAAATTCCAGCCTAGAGAGTTCTAACTTTCAGGGAAGAAAGTTCATAGCCAATTCAAAAGTTCGATCCGTGTCGATTTTTTTTATTTTCTTTCTTGTTCATTGTTGTTATGGATATCCAAACCTATAAGAATGAAGCTCTTTCAACAATGAACAAGAAAGAAAATAAAAAATCAGCACGGATAGAACTCTTTGGGGAGTTACTTGATGAAAAGAAGTAGCGGACTGTGGTCAGGAAAGGAATTACGCTGACCCCGTAACCCTCTACTTGAACATAATACAGCCATCTGACACGCCCTTAGGGGTTATCGCGCCAATCAGTTTATTTTAGATTCAAAATGCCGATTGAAATAGTTACATATGCATACTGAAATGTCATTTCTTCATGGTCTAAATGGAAAAATAAATAAATAAAGGACTTGAACAAGTTTACTTATCTACTATTTCCGTTTTCCAACTTCGTTTTGTATGAGTATTCGTCGTATGTAGTTTTAATTAAGGTCTTAATCCATAGTAAAGGGCTCCACAGTCTAGTGGTTAGTGCGTTGGACTCATGTCCGCGTGGTCCCGGGTTCAATTCCCGGCTG
>JAGDQP010009715.1:18969-35906 GCA_022664845.1 Lepisma saccharinum | reverse complement strand
CGTGCTCTGAACAAAAGTCCATTAGTTTTAGCGCAGCCAGAATTGGGGGGAAGCGTGCTAAGTGTATCTATTATGAGGTCTATGGTAGAACCTTGAAAAAATCGGCACTTGAAAGACCAAATACTAAAGTTTCCATCATAATGCGTATAAAGATGTTTAGACTGCAAGATTTTTCATACATCGATTCGCGCATTCCTTGAGCGAAAGAAAGGGTTTGACTTGCATTTGTTATTCTGACCATAAGCGCACTCGAATCCTGTGTTTAACATGGCCATACATGGTATGGTACCATCTAAGGTAGGTTAGGTCTGATGATTGACCGAATAATTGGTCAGTTTCTTCCATTTGTCGAGGAAGACATTTAATCACCACCGCACATAATAATAATTTTATTGTCATTAAGCCAGTATGGTAATAGACAACGTCAAGTATAGATTATTGATTAACAAAATATATACACACAGAATGCACAGAATTACAATAAGAAAGTTACCATTGTTCTGAAGTAAGTTCCTCAAAGTATTCATATATGGAGTAGAATGGCACAGTTACTAACCAGCTATGTAACTTCTTTTTAAACACAGTATCTGTTAATAAGAAAGCACAATGTGAAAGTATATCATCGTGCTGAAACATGGTATTGTTTAACAAAGTTCAAGCTTCGTAATTTACCGCCGAAAGAATTCCTTAACTTTCCTCGTAGCATTCACAAGTAATTTTCAATCCAAAAAAAAAAAAAAAAAAATTACCTATAACTGCGAGTCTTAGCGAGCACGGCCATTACATATTCACCATGTAGATTCCTCCCCACGCTGGCAGAATTTGGATCTTACTTTTTTTTAAAGTCCTTTAGACAACTTTGGCTCAGATCGAATGGTTGATGATCGGAGAATTGGTGGACTGAAGAAAGTGGGAGGAGAACCCGGAGAATACCCACGCACATGGTGTTTGTTCACTACAAAGCCCACATGACACGAGCAAAGATCGAACCGAGAACTTCAAGCACCACAGGTGAGCGCTCTACCACTGAGCCACCGCTGCCCTACATGATTGCGGATTTACTGCTCTCCAAATGCAGCAATTACGATTGTAGACTTTGTATGCAGTATCCAAAGTAGGCTTCGCTTCGACTGGTCGCATTTCGGGAGCAACGAAATCTCCATTAAAAAAAAAAGAAAGAAAGAAAAAAATACAGATTACACAACAAAACATTAACATTTAGCCCTTCTTTCAGATGCCGTTTCCAACATAGTACTGCTTTAGTTATTACAACTTGAAATGCACAAAGACTTTATTACCACCGAGTACATGATGCATGACACAATGGTGATTTTCCTATCTCATTAATTCATTATACTCAAATTCTGTATTTGATTCTGAAGCAACTGTAAATTGTATTATTCTTAAACGTCTTGTGAAAAAAAAAAAAAAGTTCAGCTTTCGAGAAGTCATTCATAATATAGCGTACCATTTTTTTATGTTACATTGTAATTTGAAACACAGTACAAATAAAAGACATTATTACAGGTTTGTTTTGTTTAAAATTTCAAGGATTGATCCTCACAAACACATTGTTTAGCTTAAGTAAACGATGATGGCCCAATAAAGGATGTATTTGTACACTGTAGTGCTGCGAATCATCATGGTATCTACGGCTGCATAATAAAAACTACATTTGTTATGTTCCGTTCATTTCACTGCTCCGTTAACCAGAGCCGCTTCCTTTCTCTTCCACCTTTTGCTACTGACTGTAACCGGGGTACTTATTATTATTAGCCGAAATGTCTGGCGTTGCTAGTGAAGAATACGAGCTCGTATCCATGTATCATACATTTACACTAGCTAGCGCCAGGGGGTCCAGTTGTAAATTTACTTGTTTCGAAAGCTCTGAACTTAGTGCCATTTGCAAATGTTCAATGTGATACCAGGTTGGCAACGCTGACATCGCGTTTTCACTTCTAATTTCCACCATGTTGTTGGAAAATACTTTCCACAAACGATATTTTCATTTCATGTATCGTTTTTGCTTTATATTAATTTACATCGTTTTGTCGGCGTCGACTTTTGGGCTTCCAGTTGGCAACGCTGTATCTCCTCAACGACGCAGAATTCGACCCATGTTTATGGGAACTTTTTCTTGTTTCGGTCAGCAATCACCCTCCCTCCCCCCACTCTTCAAGCTTGTTACGACGTTTCCTGAACACCCTGTATATAAAATAACTCTCAAATTGCGTATTTACACTTCTAATTTTCAGCTTGTACTAACCTCTATACTGTGGTCTCGAAATCCTGGCCTAATCCCTACGAAAAAAAAAAAAAAAAACAGAAACATCTCTTCCGAAAATAATTGATTCATTACTTTTATAAGGATAATTAAGTCCCAGTACAGGTTAGTAGTTCACAAACCGACATACTAGTACACTAATGTGCAATGATTGGGAGCGACTACATTTTGGAGTACACGATCCTCGTGTTCGCCATACTGGATGAAGGTAGATTTTGTCGAATGGCAAGTAGGTCATGTGCCATATCAAAGAACACGAGACTGTTCCTAGACTTAATCGCCCAGTATTACCAGTAACGACGTGCCATTTCTCACCTGTATACATACCGAGCCGCCGCAGCTCAGTGATAGAGCGTTTGCGTAGACTTCGGGAGGTTGTGGTTTCGATCCCATCGCCCGACCATCCTGACTAAGGTTTTTCCTCAGTCACACCAGGCAAATGTCAGGATGGTACCTTCAACATAGGCCCTGGTCGACACCTTTCCCCTCCCCTATCTCGGCCTGAGCCTTAGATGCCTAAAGGCCATAAATAAAAAAATCAATTACATGTATACATACATCTCCCATTACACTTGCGGATGAAAAAAAATAGTTTTTTTTTTTAATTTGAATTCTCGAGAAACACTTTATTCGAAAAATATAAAAAGAGTAAATACAATATATCACACACAATTCTTTCTGCACCTGCGAGTATACATAAAATGACTTCACTATTTTCACCAGCATACTTTTAACATTCAAAATAGACTAGTAAATGCTGGAAGCTGTCTTCTATATAATGGAACAATATGGCTGCATATATAAACATTTTACTTTCATTTTTTGATTTCTTAAGAACTATTTATTTTTACTAGTCACGAAATTGCAAAGTTAAATAATAATAATAATAAAAAAAAATCTTCAGAAATAAATTTGCAAACACTCTGCATTATTGTTTTTACCTTCAAACTTTTCGACATCATTTCTTTTGACGTTTCGGATCCAATAACTTCCATTATCACGTTAAACCAGGCGTCAATGAAGAATCAATCACTCCATTAAAGCCGTCTGTACGAGGTAAAAGTACTCATTATGTTCTTCCAAATGTATGAAATTAACAAGATCACACATTCTCTACTGGTAATAATAATTATTTTAATGTGACAATAAAATAACTTTTATTTTATTCACTAAACTGTCATCTTAAAAATATAGATTATTACTGATTACAAAACATACAATGAACACAACAATTATACAGAATCACAGCCAAATGTATGCGTAATAATATATAATAATGTTTCCCTTATCACTGAACAAGACACTTGTACAGTCGTTGACAAAAAAAATTAGCCACACCGCGAGATAGGAGACCACAACAAAAACAAGAACTGCTGTGAAGAAAACAACAATACTGCAGCTGCTTAAGTGTACTTGTTGAGAGCCCATAAGTATGTCTACGAATCATTCAACATTACTTAAAATCTTGAGGAGCAGGGCCTTGAAAAGAACATCGTCATGTTATTGTTGTTTTTTTTTTCCTCGACTGTACAAGTTTGATAAAATTATTAGAAACATTTACAGACCAGAACTTAAACAAATTATATGGCACTGATTTACTTAATTAACGAAACAAAAATTATATTTCTATACAAAAATAACAATTGTTTCTTTAAACCATGATACATGACACTCTTCTTTAAGTTCAAAGGTTCTGTTATGCGTTCAAATTGTTCCGTGAACACTTAACATTTGTAATTGTATGTAGTCCACACATAAAAGAATATAAGCATAGTAAACTTTACAATATTACACGAGAAAATACACAAATTCCTTCCTTAAAATTAAAATAATACAACTGAATCGGTTAGAATTAAAAGGAATTAACTCCATATGACAGCTTGTCCGTCCATTGCTATTAAGAGCATCGTCTGTAGATGATGACTATTCCAGATTTTTCTAACCATGACAGTTAGTTGTTTACGACACTAGTAAATGCAGTTACAATTGAGAGATATTTGTAATGAACACACTGACATAAAAGTGTACTTATAGTTCTTTTTTAAAAAAGCTGTACCCTGCGTGATAGCGGCGCATGGGAGATAGCGCTTCACATATACTCGACCTACGGTACAAAGTGAGGTGGGCTGGTCAGTCCCACGCTCTACCGCCTTTACATTCCCAAGGTGCCCAGGAGTACCAAGGAGACTCTGGTACTCAATTCGATAGAAGGCTGAGTGCACCTCAGAGCGTCAGTCTCCAGCGTCCTGGCCGGGATTTGAACCCGAGTCACCCGATTCGTAGTCAAACGCGCTACCGCCCGAGCTACGGCGACTCTCGTTTTTATCGTTGGTTTCCTTTGATTCTCACCGATTCAACTGTACATACTGTATTTTTGGCTGGATTCCCCCTTTGGTTTGAATTTGAATTTAAATTTCAAGACCTTTAGGCAACTTTGGCTCAGGCTGGAAGGGTGATGATGGGGTGATTGGTGGAATGAAGAAAGTGGAAGAACCCCCAGAAAACCCACGCACACGTTGTTTCTCCACCACAAAGTCCACATGGGGATTCCTTTGGTGATGTGTTACTTTGTAATGAGATATGATACACTGTCAACACATTTCGTAGTGTATTTGACTGCTGTATCACGACAAATAAACTTTGGACACTTATAAATTAAGGAAGGCTTTCAAATAAGAAAGATTGGCAGAGAAATAAGAAGACACGAAACATATTTAGGAAGCCATCATAATTTGATCATTATAATCTTCACGATACTATTATATTTATACTCAATATTTTATTTTCCTATCTTACTAACTAGTTAGTCTTAATGTACGTGTGTTTAATGCTTATCCCATCACGATGCAATTATTTTAGCTCAAACGCTTACAATCAAAGAATATCGATCTGAAGCAAGGTGTTTTACTATTCTGCGTCTTTTGATATTTCTCATTATCTCAGGTTTTGGTGAGTGTTAGGTGGGTTTCAGAATGAAAGTATCAAGTTACTTAATATAGTTGGATTACGTTAGAACAAACTGGTAAAATTCGGGTTCAGTTGATGGTAAGCTAGTTTTCTTCCCCTTGGGCCTAGTCTGAAGGTAGTATCTCGGCATTTACCTGGTGTGACTGAGGAAAAAAACTGAAAAAAAAGTTAACCAGGATGAGCGGACGTTGCTATCGTTCCCAGGCTCTACCGAACTGTTTCGTTTAAGAATTACTTACTCTACAATGGCAGTACAGAGTACACTAACTAAACACTATTAACGTTTCGATTTTGTTAATTCTTTTTTCGAACATAAAATGGAGAGAAAACAATGAGAAAAAGAAGAAATATTATTTGCAGACAATAGATTAAATCATGGCCCCTGTGTAGTTAGTTTTCAAATACAGAGTTATTAAATACGAGGGGATGCTGAGAAGTTCCTAGCTCCTCCTTCTTCCCTTCGTTTCCCAATTTCTGTGTATATCTCGTTTGAAAACTTGTAATGTTATTATGCTATGGTGCAAAAATAATGTTCCCCCGGTAATTGCTTCTTCCTGTTTTCCAGGTTTGAAGTAGTCATGGAGGAGGCACATGGCAGTTTCACGGCGCCGGAGGTTCGAGGTGTGATCAAGTTTCTGTTCCTCCAAGAAAAGTTTGCGAAGGACATTCATTCATGTCGTGATGTCACAAACATTGGGAGATAAGTGTCCTTCGTACAGCACCATAAAAGCCTGGACATCTCGATTCAAGACTGAACATTTCAACGTCGAAGACGAGGTCCACAGTAGCCGTCCTGTATCAGTGCCCGATCCGGCAACATGTCATGCTGTGCATAACCTTATTCTTATGGATCGGCGAATACCAGCCACGAACATTGCAGACACACAGAACATCTCCTGGGAGCGTGTAGGATTCATCCATCATCCATAATGTTCTGGACATGAAGAAGCTTTCTGCCAAATGGGTAACCAAATGATTGAACACTGATCAGAAACGGCACCGAATGAAGTCATCGGAGGCCATTTTGGATCGTTTTCATGCTACACGATTTTTTGGCCAGATTAATGACCGAGGATGAAACATGGATACACTTATATGATCCCCAGACCAGAGATCAGTCTACGGAATGGCGCCACAAGAAGTCACCCCGTCCGAAGAAGTTTCGTGCACAAAAGTCATCGAAGAAGGTGTTAGCATTAATTTTTTCGAACAGAGATAGAAGTTTGATGGTGGACTATTTCCAGAATAGTTCTACGATAAATGGTGAGTACTACGCGAACCTTCTGGGCCAATTAAAAGAGGTTATCAAGAACCAATGAGGAAAATTGGCCAAAGATACGTTGCTTTGGTAGGCCAATGCTCCAGTACACGAGGCCTAGATTGTGACGGACAAATTCAATTTCCTGAGTTTCGAATTGGCCGAACTTCCCCCCCACTATTCACCTGATCTAGCCCCCTCTGATTATTTCCTGTTCCCACAACTAAAAAGAAAATCTGAAAGGACATCGATTTGGTGACATTTCTGCCGTCATCGAAACCACAGAGAGCTGGTTTCAGGTGCAATCAAAGAGCTTTCTTTGCAAGGGATACAGAAGTTGCAGGAGATGTGCTAAATGTGTCAGGCTTAGGAAGAATATGTTGAATAAATGTGCAGTACCATCACTCTACCTCAATTATTTCTGAGTAAAGCCAGGAACTTATCAGCATCCCCTCGTATCAAGGTATATAAGGAATGTTGATTTTTTTTTTTCGTTAGAAATTGTGTATGTATTGTACAAAAATGTTCAAATGTTGTATTTCATCTACCGAGACCCTTCCCTCGGAAAAAAGTATGTCAAAACATTTTATTTCTTAGCTAAGAACGAATTATATAATCATATACAGGGGCTCCATAGTCTAGTGGTTAGAGCGTTGGACACACGTCCGCGTGGTCCCGGGTTCAATTCCCGGCTGGAGTCCCACTTTTCGGCGTCCACCCAGCGTCGTGAGGAAAACTGGGGAGTCACGTGAATAAAGATGTGACCATCACTCGGTCTAGAAAGCCCCTAATACGCCTGTTCGTGGCTAGGTGACGCGCAGCGATGTCCACCCGCGGACAAATGGCTCAGGACCTATCGGTCTGTAACGCCGGTGCTTATTATATAATAATACATTTTTGTAAAAAAAATGTTTGAAAAAGGAGCATTCTGGCTAGGACTGAACCCAAGACTTCTACATGGAAGGTCAGTACGTTAACAGCTCACCACTAAACTAACCTCATTCCTAATTTGAAAATAACAACTCGATATATATACAGTTTCCAATGAGTCTGGTTTTGTTGACTTAATAAACGATGACACTAAGGACTGTTTGCTTATTAGCCATATCACTAATATGATCGCTTTTAAACGTTGTTTTCATTGCCTTTCCACAGAGGCTCCAGGCTTCAAGTACCACTCCATTATTCGCCTGGGGGAAAATGAGGAAACCAGTGAAAAACATGTCAAAATAGCCGGCAGTAGGATCTGATCGTGCGTGACTCCCCAGTGCTGATCCACCGCAAGGGTAACCACTAGATCACGGGGACTCGGTATAACTTACAGTCGCCCAAGAATGAATTACTTATGTATATGTAAACGTGTACATACATGTACGTCTCTGAGAGAGACGAAAAAAAAGAAGAAAACGGAGTTTTGAGAGGTCAAGACTTGAGACTTGAACACAAGTTTAAAAGGTTTTCCAAGAATTTGGACGTATTCTTTATCAAAGGAAAGACAGGAGAGGAGAACAATAGACAATTATAGAAGAGAGCACAGACTTACAAATTAAAAAAATCCACTGTGAAAGTTAAAATGCTTTAAAAAATCCACGATATGGTTAATTCTCCTTTGATAAAGAAGTGTTCTTTAAAAATCTCACGGTTCCTGGACTTGTACAACAGTAAAGCAATACAAACCATGGCTTATTATCTTGAATGACCGACTGAGAAAACTTTTCTTGAAACAATGAACCTTTTAATTACGGTTATGGTCTCTTTTTCTTCTTCTAATTCCCCAACACCAATAGACACACTTGTGCGACAATAACACCAATAAGCATGCTGAGTTATTTATCTAGTAAAAACTTCCAACATAAAAATATTTGTAAAGGAATGTTTGCAATTAACAAAGTAATTAAATACTGTAATTCAAGACGTGACATAAAAATCTCTCTTTTTATATTTTTTTTTATATACCATGACACGCACTTGGAATATTTCAATACACTCCATTTTCTTTCTCTGTTTTGATTCCACCCCGTAGACAATTCGACGGGGCTTCAACACATCGTCTCCACAGAACAGGTCCAATCCCCGTGGTTACGTCTTGTTTATACTCACTGTCTTTCACTTCTTCACGAATGTCATGTACATAACAATTGAACGTCTGCTTGTCTTTTGACAAATCAGATTCGACTTTAATATCTTTCTCTTCTTTTATCTCAAACGATTCCGGTTCCTTTTTGAGTTCCAACCGTTCTTGCTCCGTCAGAAACAGCGGATCCTTTTCTTCCTTTTTAACCAAATTCAAGTCCACCATAAACTCTTGTTCTGGGTATATCGATGCCACGCTGCTTTCACTATGCACTGGATTCATAGATAAGGAATGATCTGAGACGGAACCGTTATCAGTTTTACAACGTGTCTGTCGTAATATCTCCTGGTCCTTGGAATTAATACTACCGCTCTTCTTCTCTATGACTAGAATCTTTGGCACAAATATGACAGACTGCTGCGCGAGGCTTTCGTGTATACTGCCATCATCGATGTTCAACCCTGAATTAACAGCTGGTTCTTTATTTTTCACTACATTGACAAAGGTTTGGGCACTTTTAGGACTGAGCACTGTAATACATCCTCGAAACGACTGATGCGGGACATGTTCAATGCTCGCTGGACAGGGCGGAGCAAGTTTCGGTTCCGGATTTCGAGTCTTACACACACGAGGAACACACGATGCACGTCGTCTCTTCTTCTGTTGCTTCTTAATAAACCAATTTCTAATCCGCTTCAACTCTGAAAAGGGGAAATAATGCTAAATTTCTGAATTGTTTTAATATTGCAAAAAAAAAAAAAAAAAAAAAAAAAATAAGACCATTAATACTATGGAGGAAAGTTTCACTCTTCAAACCACTATAAATTCAGTCGAAAACGGGGTGCAATACTGAAAGTCAATCCTTGTAAAACTACCACAATGCGCTTCACACTTAAGATAAGATAAGATAAAATGAATTGTATGGGCGGTAACAGCACTTTGGCGGTCGCCCTTTTCGATACGGTGAAGCCCCTTATCTTTGTTACGTCTAAATATAGCTGTTAATTCACTAAAATAATAAAAGCATATAAAAGCTGAAGAGGATAAGTGTCTTCAGAAACATCAAATAATAGTAAAAACTAAAGATGTATAGAGTTTTTAGCATAACAAGTTAAAAACGTGAAGGCTGTAAATGGGCCTTCACAAAAATACGATACTACTACTTAAAACTTAACAGCTAAATAACACAATCATCTCAAATGGACGGAGATAGACCTGTCTCTTGAACATACGTAAGAACTCTCCGCAACATACTTGGTTCATCCCCTAACAATGGCGCCATGTCATTGGGGATGTTATAACGTTGTCTGAGATGATTATATCCGGGACAATCTAAAAGGACGTGACGAATACTTAAAACCACATTGCAATTATTACAATGTGGTGGATCCAATCGTCGCAACAGATATCCGTGTGTCAGGCGACTGTGTCCTATACGTAGGCAACGTAAAAGTACTTCTTCACGCCTACTATCTCGGCAAGATAATTTCCATGGAGCAACAGTTACCCTAATTTCTTTTAATTTATTAACAGCTACGTCATCCCATCGTCGCTGCCATTCATTCCGTGTAACTTGCCTATAATATACCATCATGTCCTGAAAAGGGACATGCGGGATATCAATGTTAGCTCCTAAAGAGGCCTCACGAGCAGCTTCATCTGCCAATACATTACCATGGATCCACGAAAAGACAACCTCACCACTGGCAGAGCAGATGGCGTGTGTCTTACATAGGATATCTTGCACGAGCGGATGCTTAGAATACATACTGTCAAGGCTTTGAGCAACACTGAGCGAATCTGTACAAACAAGGATGCGGTTGAAAACACGAACAAGACTAAAATCCAAAGCCTTTAAAAGAGCATATATCTCAGCAGTAACAATACTGGCTTTGGGATTAAGACAAAATGGACGGGCTTCCCCTTCAACAACAAACGCGCATCCAACAGATTCATCTGATTTGGACCCATCGGTAAAAACAGAGATAAAACGTGGGTACTGACTCTGCAACGCTCGAAAACGTTGCTGGAATTCAATCATGGATGTCTCCGATTTCTTTAGATTTGGCAAAGAGATATCAATCCGTGGGCGAGCAAGTGTCCACGGGGGACGGAGACTAAAACGGACAGGACAGACAGTTGAGCGATCTGCATTCAGATTCTCCATAAACTGTGATGCTCGGATGCCAAGTGGTCGGGTAGCGTGACCACGGCGTTCATATAGGGCTCGTTGTAATGGGTATACGATTAAGTTATGTGCTGGGTGGCTTGCTAAAAATGATATCTTAGCGCATAGTACAGCCTATGAATCTCGAGCGGTGGTTCGGCGACATCAACACAAAGACTGGTGACAGGACTTGTGCGATACGCGCCAGTGGAGAGTCGAATTCCAGCATGATGGACACTATCCAGCGTATGTAAGGCTGAAAATCATGCAGAGGAATAAGCGTGACAACCAGCTTCACACTTAAAACTCATAACACAAAATCTACGTACACGTTATCGTTCACTAATATACCCTGGGTAAACAATTACAAAAAACATTGCTATCATATTTGATTAAAAACTCAATTTTACTCCGCACATTGAATAAGTAATTTCTAAAGCACTCAAACTTCTTGGCCTTCCATATAGGTTTACAGACATTAAAGATTTCATAGCTCTTCGATCATATGTTCTCACTAGCGTACATCCTAATATTGAATACTGTTCATCAATCTGGGCTATAGCTTCTAAAACCAAGCTATTACTGAATGAAGCCTCTCTCGGAGGGAGGAGTTGGTCTACTGCTCCCACGCTGACCAGACGTGTTGGGAGAGGAGGGCTTTGTGATCGCCACTGTCTTTTATTCACAGCAGCTCCCCAATGGCATCACGATGCTGGGTGGGCACCGTTCCAGGCCATTTTGCTTTGGAAAAAATCCCTTAGCAGGGCCGCGAATCGAACGGTGTAAAATGACGTTTGCTGTATCCGTGTTAATTGTAATAAATAAATAATAAACGAAGTAAGACTGGTGGTAAAGTAATGAACAATATAATGGACACAGTAAAAGAGCCACAAGAAAAAAATTGATAAAATGACTCGGAATTAAACTCAAGTCTCCTGCTTGCAGAGTGCTCCCTCTTTCACCAGCGAAACGATCAACTTCCAATCAGACAGTGTCTTCCTCAGTCTAAACGAAACCAATTCATTCATCTCTGCTAGCGTCCAACGTACTCGTATGAGTTTCAAAGAGGATTTGAATTGGATTTATGGCTATCAGGTATTTCTGACTCAGGAAGGGATACGGGAGGGGAGAGAGACAAAGAAAAGAAGTCTGCCAGGGCCTAGTATAAAGGTACCATCCCATCAATGGTCTGGCGTGACTGAGTGAAAACCATGGAAGAAAAGAAGTGGGGAAATAATGATTGCTATGATTTCAATCTTACTGTCAGTTTTCCGTTGATATTTGATGGAATTTTCAAAACGTCATTGTAGTCTTTCGATACGAAAGAAACGCTATCAAAATGTGCCATGCTAAAAGTAAAATTTTATGTTCACAATGTGCTATATTTCTTTTTTTTTTCCTCCCATAAAATCAGTGACTTGTTGCTTCTGGGTCTTATCTCGTGAAGAGAAACTTCTCAAAAGATAAATCCGCACCACTAAGTTTGCAACCCATTAACATCCTGTATTTGATGTATTCGCACTACGGATATGACACAATCTGAGATAGGATAGGAAGAGGAATTTGGGAAGGAAGTCGGCCATAGCTTGTTTAGAAGGTACCATTTCGACATTAGTCTGGTGCGACTGAAGAAAAACTCTGAGATCATCTCAGTCAGATTGACAAGCTGAGAACCCACGTCCTTCCAAAAGTAAGGCCAATGCTCTAGTAATTGAGCTCCGGCCGCTGAGTTTTTGGATTTCACATGTGATAACTTTTCTTTTAATAAAATATCGGAACTAATAGTGAACTGAGCAAGAACATATGAAAACGAATGTGAGTTCAAGCGCGCTTACTTTCAGAACTTCAATTTAGAATTTATTTATGACCTTTAGACACCTCGGGCTCAGGCCGGCATAGAATGGGGAAGAGAACGTTGGAAGGTAGTCCGCCCAGGGCCTAGTTCGTAGGTACCATCCCGTCATTTGCCTGGTGTGACTAAAGAAAATTTCAGAACTTGAGTTTGAGTTGAGTCGTTTCAAAGATGACTTTACACAACCATCCTCTCACCTGGACTTTCCTCATCATTAAGACTTCCCACAGGGTTACAGCGATTAAGAGTCAGGTCACTCCACGGAGGAGCACTACGAATCTTCTGTTTCGTGACTGGTGGACGGGTGGATAAATCTCTTCTCCCCCTTATTCCCTTTTTTGGCCTGTCAATTTGATGTTCATTTTTTTCTATAAATTTTAAGAAATTTCCATATCTTCCTGTAAAAGAAAACAAAAATAATTTGTCGATCTGCATACGTTATTTTGTTAACAACAAATACAGAACACAGTAAGGATGCACCTAGAGTTTACTGTCGCACGAAGACAATCTACATATAACAATCAAAGTATTATGCTCTTTTCTTAGTTTTCACTTTCATACCAATAACAGTATGCGCATTATCACTATAACCTATATCTAAGCTACTTTTATAGTACAAACACCTCACTAATTCGCACATATTACTTTATTTTCTATCAATTTTGCCTTCCATAAACCATAAAAACTGTTCGACAGTCACTAACGTTCAGCTACATTAGGTTAGTTTACCTTATCTGTGGTTAGATCAGATCATGTTAGACCGTTACATGTGTGGTATATCTAGCAATTTAATTGAACTGTATTTACGGTCTTTTGGCATCTCTGGCTCAGGTTGTAATGGGTGCCATCCCGGCATTCGCCTGGTGAAACCCTCAAAAACTTCAGTCAGGATGATTGCCTGTGGGGTTTGAATCCATGTATCTACTCATTACCGATCCAAAGTCTGCGACGTTCCAACCTGGACCATGAGGGTGCCAATACTGTAAAAACTGTACCTCTGAATTGGGAGTACAAAATTCCAATTCTGTAGTCCCAATTTTTAAGAGGCAGTGTCGAACCCATGGTTGGGTTTAGAGGGGGTGATTCTTTGCCCCCCAGTTCTTGGGAGGGAACCGAACAGATGAATAGAAACAAAAACGAGGGTAAAATGTGAATCTCTGGGTCCGCCACTGCCTCTGAAAAATATGTAGTATAATGTACCCACAACTTTTGAGGATCAGTGACGGGCACAGGGGTTCATAGTTTACCTTCGTTTTTCTTTCTATTCATCTGTTTTCTCCCAAGAAGTGGGAGGTAAAGAAACGCCGCTCTAAACCCAACCCGGGATTCGCTACTACCTCTCAAAACTTGGGGAGTACAAAATTGGCCAATTCAGATGTACAGTTTTAAGGGTGTCGACCTACGCTAGTTATTTGGCATTTTCCTTCTGTTTGTTTCAAATGTTACTGCCCTGAGATAATAGTATTTTAACGAAAGCGTATTCTCCTGGATGAAACCACACACCATACATATGTAAATAATCAAAGAAGAAACGTTACGTACATGCTCAAGGGGCATACTAACAGGTGCACACACACACACACCTAACACAAAAACAAAGAGGTAGCAAGCTCTCCGCAAAGGCAGCGTGACCTCTCCTACTGATTCCTTCTCTCTATCCTTTTTTTCTATTCGTTGTCGTGAATATGTCTTTGGCGAAAGCTTGCCACCTTTTAATTTTCACGTGAAGTTTGTGGGCATGAACATTTTTACTAACTTGGCACAAATGAAGAGTACAGGAAAGGAGAAGGGTATGCCAATTTAGTTTTAAAAGAGGGAAAAAGAGAGAGAGAGAGAAGGGAGGGAGAGATAAGTACTACACAATGACAGCTAATTGTTACGAAAATTTCAATCCAAAAGCGCAAACAATACACAAATTATAGAGGCTATTCGAATATTAAATACAAGGGAGTAAATGGCAGAGTTAGGCTTTAAAATGCGTTTTACGATAAATCATTTTTCATAGACATCCCCCCTCCTTTCCCTGAACTCTTCAAATGTTATTAATCTTACCTTATAAAGTGCAACAGGGGCTCCACAGTCTAGTGGTTAGAGCGTTGGACTCATGTCCGTGTGGTCCCAGCTGAAGTCCCACTTTTCGGCGTCCACCCAGCGTCGTGAGACAAATTGGGGAGTCACGTGAATAAAGACGTGACGGCCACACTCGGTCTGGTAAGCCCCTGATACGCCTGTTCGTGCTAGGTGACAGGCAGTACTGACCACACAGCCGTCACTCAGGGGGAGGCAGTGCCACCAAACACGGACAGATGGTGTTGGAGCTGGATCAGGGCCTATAGGTCTGTTACGCCAATGTTTATATATATATATATATATATATTGTTCTGAACAGTTTCAAAACTCGAGTGATCATAGGATGGTGAGAAAGAAGCTTATCAGAGGAAAACCGTCAGTTTTAGATCTGGAAAATCTTGGAAAACACAGACAGACATTCGAGATAGAACTAAGCAACAGATTCAGCGCCTTGGAAGAGTTAGAGAATGAAGAAGACATCGATAGCAGAAATAAAATACTGACTGAGATAATAAGAGAAACAGCCAAGGAGATAGCAGGTACCAGAAAGAAAAAAGAGAGAAAAATCTCAGAAGAAACTAAGCTCTTGATGAAGAAAAGAAGGGAAATGAAAGAAGAGGAAAATTGCATAAAGAGGATTGAGTACATAGAACTAAATAAAACCGTAAGAAAGAAAATAAGAGACGATGAACGTAGATATAACGAAAATCTTGTTAGAAATACAATCGAGGAAAACAAAGAGTTTGAAGAAAGCCAAACAGCAGCTCATGATAGGGAAAAAGCAAATAATTGCAGTTAAGAGACCAGACGGGACCGTAACACGAAATAAGGAAGAAATTATAAACATATTTGAAAATTTCTACACAGAATTGTACTACTCCGAGGAAGAGCTAGGAAAAGAAGATTCAGAAGAAATGGATGTTGATGTCCCAGACGTAATGAAAGAAGAAGTGGATAAAGTACTTCGAGGGATGAAGAACGGAAAATCACCAGGAGAAGATGGACTCACAGCAGAGATGTTTAAATGGGGAGGTGAAAAGATGAAAGAGGAAGTTGCTAAATTATTCTCGATGTGCTTGAGGAAGAGAGAAATACCCAGAAGTTGGAACAATGCCGTTATCATTTTGTTGTACACGAAAGGGGACAAAGAACGCGTCGAAAACAACAGACCAATTAGTTTACTGTCAGTCCTATACAAAATGTTCACCAAAGTTATTTTGAATCGTATTGAACGAGACTTACAGATGCTTATCAGAATAATGGAAACACCTGTAGTTGGCAACACGTCAGATGTATGGGTTGGCAGTGGTGTCGTGGCGACCGCAGCGCTGGACTGCTGGTGGTGATGTGTTAGGTCGGTCTCCATACTACGTCAGGCGTCGTGGAACAGGAGTGTGCAGTGGCTGCAGCAGACGGAGGTAGTGTAAAATGGGAGACCTCTCAGAGTTTCAAAGAGGGCAAATTGTTGGTGCGCGGTTATGTGGAGTGAGTATGACGGCAGTGGCTAGTGTGTTAGGTGTGTCGCCATGGAAAGTGTCGAAGGTGATGACGGCCTACACAACACACGGGAAAACCACATCGGGGAAGCGGAACAGTGGGCGGAAGAAAAGCATCAGTGACAGGGCACGCCGGGTATTAAAGCGCATTGTCACGCGGAACCGTCGTGCCACTGCGGCGCAAGTGACGGAGGAACTCAATCAGCACCTCCCCCAACCTGTTTCGACAATCACAGTCCGCCGCGAATTACATGACATGAACTTACGGGGTCGTGTTGCACGGGCCAAACCTCTCATCAGGGACCAGAACGCTTTAGCACGCCGCAAATGGTGCCGCGACCATGCAACTTGGACCCTTGACGACTGGAAACGTGCGGTATGGTCGGATGAGTCACCATTCACCCTATTCCAAACCACGGGCCGTGTTTATGTGTGGAGAACGCCCAAAGAAGCGTATGATCTGCAGTGTCTCCGCCCAACTGTGAAACATGGCGGCGGCACGGTGATGCTGTGGGCCGCAATATCATGGTTTTCATTGGGTCCTGAGGTCACACTTCGCGGACGCATCACTGCCAACGATTATGTCGCAATTTTAGGAGACCACTTGCATCCTATGGTCCGGATGTTGTTCCCGGACAATGACGCCATATTCCAGGATGATAATGCACCCATTCACACAGCTGGAGTTGTTGCAGCGTGGTTTGAGGAACATCGGGATGAAGTTCAACACCTCCCCTGGCCCGCCCAATCCCCAGATCTCAACATAATT
>JAGDQP010009715.1:0-18569 GCA_022664845.1 Lepisma saccharinum | reverse complement strand
ATTATGTCGCAATTTTAGGAGACCACTTGCATCCTATGGTCCGGATGTTGTTCCCGGACAATGACGCCATATTCCAGGATGATAATGCATCCATTCACACAGCTGGAGTTGTTGCAGCGTGGTTTGAGGAACATCGGGATGAAGTTCAACACCTCCCCTGGCCCGCCCAATCTCCAGATCTCAACATAATTGAACACCTGTGGTCCATCTTGGAAACACGACTCCGGCGACGATTTCCACCTCCATCCTCTCTCACAGAACTGGCCGATGCCCTGCACGAGGAATGGTGTAATATTCCACTTGCTACCATTCACGACCTCTATGCCTCCAACCCACGTCGCATCAAGGCTGTTCTGAAGGCGAAAGGTGGCCCGACACCATATTAATCTGGTAAGTTGCACTTTCGTTCAGGTGTTTCCATTATTCTGATAAGCATCTGTAGATTTTAACCAGGGACGAGAACAAGCCGGATTTCGTCCTGGATTTAGCACAATGGACCACATCCAAACATTGAATGAAGTTATGGAAAGGACTAATGAATATGAACTTCCACTATGTTTGGGATTCATAGATTTTGAAAAAGCTTTCGATTCGGTCTCCTTGTCAGCAGTACTTAAATCGCTTGAACATCAAGGCATCGAAAGTGCATACATCAAGTTACTGCGAAACATTTACTCGACTGCCACATATGTCATTAGACTACATCAAGACAGTGAAAAATTTAAAGTTGGAAAAGGGGTAAGGCAAGGAGATTCAATTTCTCCAAAACTGTTTTGTGCGGTCCTGGAGAGAGTCTTCCGGAATTTAAACTGGAATGAAGTTGTAATTAAAATTAATGGCGAATATCTTCATCATTTACGGTTCGCTGATGATATAGTCTTGTTTGCTTCAAGTGCAGAAGAACTACAAACCAGAATGGAAGAACTGAGTAACGAGAGTTCGAAAATAGGCCTTAAAATGAATTTAAGTAAAACAAAAGTAATGTACAACCAACATGCTGCAAAGAAGGAAGTGAAGATTAACGGAGAGACAATAGGCATAGTTAATGAGTATGTTTACCTAGGCCAGCTGAAAACATCGAATGCAAAGTTGACTGATGAAATAAACAGAAGATGTAAAATGGCGTGGAGTTCTTTTGGAAGACTACACTTTATTTTCAAAAGCAAACTTCAAATGTGTCTGAAGCGTAAAGTTTATAATCAATGTGTCTTACCTGTAATGATGTACGGCTGCGAAACTTGGACATTGAATGCGCAAACGACTCAAAGATTGTGAGTCACACAAAGAGCAATGGAGAGGTGCATGCTAGGAATAACCAGGAGGGACAGGAAGAGAAATGAATGGATTCGCGCACAAACAAAGGTAGAGGATGTAATCAAGACTGCGAAGAAGATGAAGTGGAGATGGGCCGGTCATATAGCTAGACGAACAGATGGAAGGTGGACGACAAATGTACTACAGTGGATTCCTAAAGAAAAGAAACGACAGAGACGACGTAAAGTTTTAGATGGGTAGATGAAATCAAGCGTTTTTGAGGAGCTACATGGATAAGGATATCAGCAGACCGAGATATGAGGAAAGAAAAGGGGGAGGCCTTCATCCAGCAGTGGATAGAAAACGGCTGAATATGATGATGATGATATATATAAATGCAACACTTTCTCGTATGATCCATATGTAAAAGAATAAAATGCACTCATAAGAAACTAAGTAGCAAGAACGCTTTCGATCTAAAGTACAAGCTTTTCCCAAGTTGCAACAACAAGGACAAGGTCAAGGTAAACGGGTTAGGTATAGAAAAGAATGAGGTAGATTCCTCGTTGTTAAAAGTAAAAAAAATGGAAGAAGTGAACACTTGGACCATACGAGAAAGTATTGCACATTACAAAGTAAAATTAATAATACGTGTTCTTAGTTTCCTCTACAATATAGTAGACACAAATGTTTGTTCATCCAGTTAGTAATTGTACAGGGTGTCTACTTGTTGTCAATTTTCAAATTCCAGGTTTTTCAGGTCTATTTTTCTACTTCTTCCAGGTCATTAATTTATAACATTTCTTTTCTTTCTTGAAAACAAAAATTGTTTATCAATTAAGAAACGCATATACCAAGCACATATTATTTAAGTCATTATAGAACAAGAATATATATATTTATGTACTAACTAAAATGTACGCTTTCAAGAGATTTCACACAAGAAAATAGAGTAGAATATTTCCTACCAGAAGACACTTGAAAAAATTGTGCAGTAACAAATAAACAACTAGTACAACTTAAAAGTACGATTAATATTTTTCTAAAATAATATTTCAACAAAAAATGAGTGCAGATCCAAAATTAACGAACAGGGTTCCCACTCATTTGCCAAGATCAAATTCCCTGACTTTTCCAGGTACCCCATTTTGTATATACATCATAATTCCATCGGAAAATAAAGACCATAGTTGCATGAAAATATAGATACATCAAAATATTTCACTGTATTCTTTTCCTAAATTTCTTCATGGTTGGCACATTAGGCTCGAAGTAATTTCAAAAACGATCTAACATTAAATGTCTGCTGTAGCTGAATGAACTTCAAACAATAAGCTATCAAATTCCCTGACTTTTCCAGGTTTTCAGACATTTTTAGTGAAATTCCCTGACTTTTTAGTGCTAAGCTGGATTCCCTGACTATTCCAGGTTTTCCAGGTGAGTGGGAATCCTGACAAAATATAATTTACCTTTCTGCATTTTGTTAAAACTAACCAATACTCTTTAGTGAAACTAACTAACTAACTACTACTACCACCACCACCATCATCATCATCATCATCACTAAATGATTTGACTGATTGGTAATTAACCAGTTGTTTCGTGGATTCATAGCTTTTAGAGTAAATAAATAATCAATCATACTGCACAGGACAGTAGTATCTTGCCCAATAATTTGTACGGGGGCCATTCAAAAAGTTTCGAGACTGCCCTTATATTGTAAAAACAAACAGATCTGCACTTTTAAAATTTTGTATAGTCGTAGATCAATATGTAACATTTCGAAGAAAGCCCAAACCTGTCCACTAATTCTGCCTTGCTCTACAAGCCGTCAACTGAAGCCTTGTTTTTGATTCAGAGTTTGGAATGGAATTTAAGTAGCGGCAGCGTATAGCCATAAACATCTGCTTCCGCCTGGAGAAGACAGTCACAGAAATGTATGAAATGATAAAATAAGCGTATGTTTAAAATCGTCTTATTCAATGCTAGAGTTTTTGAATGCATAAGAAATTTAAGGATTTAAGTTCGCGACCTAAGAAAGTGAAGGTGTAAAAAAAAAAAAAAAAAAAAAAATCCACGAAAGGGGATGGATTCGGTGTTCTTCGATAAGATAGGCATTATATACGACCATGTCGTTCCACAGGGGCAACCTGTTACGGGTGAATACTATTCGAAAGTCCTGAGGTATCCCTTGAAGATAAAATTGGCTCAGAATCGTCCGCAGTATGCAACAACGGGCTGGATTTTGAACCAGGACAATGCTCTGGCCCAACGTGTCCAGATCACTAAACAGGTTATCGATGAGGTAGGTCATGGACCCATAGTCACAAGTCGCCTGATCTTGTCCTCTGCGACTTTTATCTATTTCGTAAAGCTAAAAAAATGCTCCATGAACACAGAATCCCTTCTGATTACGACCTTAACAATGCTGTGATGGATATATTGAACACTGTAAAAAAAACGAATTTGAATTTTATTTTAAGGCCTTTAGGCAACTATGGCTCAGGCCGTATGGATGATGATGGGATGAATTGGTGGAATGAAGAAAGTGGGAGAACCCCGAGAAAACCCACGCACACGGTGTTTGTAAACCACAAAGCCCACAAGACATGAGCAGGAATCGATCCGACGATCCCTAGCATCAGAGGAGAGCGCTTTACCAACTGAGCCACCGTGGTCCCTGTCAAACAACGAGTTCGAAACAGTACTCAGAAAAAGGATATACTGTTGAGACAATGGTATTCAGCAGAAAGGAGAGTACTTTGATGGATATGTATGCTTTTTCTGGCTCGGGTAAAAAATTCAGTCTCGAAACTTTTTAAATGGCCCTCTCAAGACGATTGTGTGTGTTATACGTAGACGCACGTCTTGTGAGAAAATTGCATGTGTCAATCTGTTGCCTGCGCTTGGTATATTCGTAACACATAGACGTTTTTAGGAGAAACTACACATGTCACCGACATGTACACTTTGTCTGTGAAACGTTATACTATCAGTTGTAAGTATGAGACTATATAAGTCTCAGAGGAACAAAGTAAGATTGAGATGCCCTTACGTATCTTCCACATTATACGAAAGGAATCTAAGAAATAAATAAAGAACATCAATTTGCTTCTCTTTTGTTAACCCAAAACAGTATAACCACAGGGTAACGATAATACTATGTTTCCCGTGCATGGCCATTGCTTTACGTTAGCAAGTTAATACCATCTCCACTTTCTTTTCTTCCTCCATCGTGCAAGTTGCGCTGTAGACTGTCAACTGTTGAAGGTTTAGCAAACTTGTCGGAAGTAATGCCTAGTGCTGCACATGCGCAGGAAAATGTTGGAGAAACTGGGAAAAGAAAGTGTCGAAGACGACAGTTAACTGTGAATTTTTTCAGTGTAACTTCCTTGGGAACAGACAAAACAACATTTTACACCTACCACGAAGAAGAAGAACGGAAAGGACCTAATGAAGTTGCATCTTTCGTGTTATATTTTACACAGTGTAGTAACGAACATATAGAAAACTTACGTCGACGGTTGCCCTTCTTCTTAGAGTTATCTACGCTACTAGGACGTATTCTTCTTCTTCTGTCCATGAAATTCTTATCTGAAACAAACAAACAAACAAAAAAAAAAGAATGAGATAAAAGCAATAACAGAATACAAAATGACGAGCAAACAAGTACAAAAAAATTCTACAATACGAACTAAGGACAGACCGGAATTAAATTGGATTTTAGTTATGGCCTTTAGGCATCTAAGGCTCAGGCCTAAATTGAATTTATTTATGGCCTTCAAGCATCTATAACTCAGGCCCGCGAAATGGAGTTGTTAGGGGCTAAGTTGAAGGCTCTATTCCGGCATTTTCCTGGTGTAACAGAGGAAAAAATTGTCAGAATGATCGGCCGCTGATATAGAACCCAGAACCTTCCAAATGCGAAGCCAAACGAAGCTACGGCCGGTCGGTAGGACAGACATAATGACAGTACCGAAATGAATATTGTAAAAAAGAAGTGAGACGGGACCCAGTCGGGGAACTTTGCATATATACTACCGCCAGGCTTTAGTAGCGAGTATCCTATTCCGATGATCAGTATTGCATTGGAAAAATTGAGAAGAGACCTTTCCAACGACACCTCCATCTTCCTAGCCCCAGTACAGTATGCACTATTTAATCCAGCATTCTTAGGTTCGGCACCGATCGAGCCGTTCGCATTCGGATTTTTTACGGGTAGTTACGGCATTTGTTGACCTTTTTAAACAATAACGCTCATGTGTATTTTTCTTGTCATAGAGCAACTTGTTTTAAATATCATTGTACCAGTACTGTACTAGTATTAAATATCGGTATTATTTTTTTATTTGGTATTTCCGTCAAAAGTATATTGACGTTCGATAATCCAGCACTGCCGTTGTCCCAAATTTGCCATATTAAAGAGCGCCTACTATAGTTCCCGAGTTGAATCTGACCCCCGGTATCTCAGGAACCAGCTCCCCTATGATCTGGATTATCTATACAGGTTTGAACTCGCCGAGACTTTTCTAAAGACACCTCAAATACCTTCAGCGGCCTGCGTCAAAGTCGCCTAAAGACCTTTAAATTAAATTCAAACACCTTCAATAACTTGAGTTCCTGAGTTAAAACTTGCCACCTCCTCCCGTATCTTGGGGCCACCCCTACGATCTCGATCAATGATACGGGTTTAAACTCGCCTCACTGAGACCTTTAAAACGACACCGCAACCATCTTCCTAGCCCTAGTAGTTTCTAAGTAACAAATACCCGCTATCTCTAGACCCGCCCTTTTGTGTGTAGGATCTAAATGGGCTCCAACTCGTCTCCCTAAGACACCTCAACTAATTTCCTAGCCCTAGTAACAGACGGACAGAGCAGATGTACGTACAAGGCTTCAGAGCACATGATGCTGAAGCCAAAAAAAACTGTCGGAAGTAAAATGTGAATAAAACAGTGAAAATCTGAGAAAATAAAATACGTGAGTACCTATACTACAAAAATACCATAAGGCGAAGTTGTAGGCTTACCAGAATGCAGACGACTGTGTCCCTGAATCCAAGTTTCTCTTTATCTGCTTCACGATGCCTTAAGTCCAAATATATCGTAAACAAAGGCAATTGCGCTGGAGATAGTACACTTCTTTCGAATCGTAATTCAGTTGACTTTTGGAAGGTGTAAGATACGCGTTAGTACTACGTACGACAGGAAAACAACAGTATATTTGTAGATCTCCCTCGTGAGAAGAATTTTCCGATTTTCTCCAGTTACTGAATAAACTGAGACTACTTAAAACGAACAAAGCACACGCCTAATATCTGAATCTCTCAAGAAACAAATACACGCAAAGAACCTTCGCATACATTGCTTCCTGCAGATCTGAAATTGAATTGAAGTGTATTTAAGGCCTTTAGGCTTCTTTGGCTCGGGCAGAATGGTTGATGGGAGAATTGGTGGAACGAAGAAAGTGGGAGAAGCCCGAGACAATCCACGCACATGATGTTTGTCCATCACAAAGCCCACATGGCATCGAACACGGGACCAAACGCACCAGAGGTGAGCGCTCTTATTCCGCATGAACAAAAGGAAAGGGAGGTGATTCTACTGGGGAGGAACCGAGTACGGAGGAATACACTTTGAGTGCTTGCTTCAAATGATAAGGGTAATTCGAAAAAGGTTTAACAGGTGACGAACAAAATAACGGAAACAGTATGTAGCGTGTTACCAAGTTAGTTGCGTAATTTCACATACAAACTACCTCAATTTTCTCTGTTTGTGGAATAGGTAGGGGAAATAGAAAGCAAAATCGCAGTACTTATGTGAATTACTGTTGACTTATGTCAAACTACCTTCACTGATGACAAAAAATAAGTGTATTTATGTTCTTTCTTACCGATCCGCAGCAGCTCAGTGGTAGAATATTGGCACAGCAATCGGGAGGTCCTGGGTTCGATCCCAGCGGCCAACCATCCTGTCTGAGGTTTTCCCAGTCACATAAGGCAAAATGCCGGGATGGCACCTTCAATATAGGCCCTGGCCGACTCCTTCCAACATCCTTTCCCCTCCCTATCCCGGCCTGAGCCTTAGATGCCTAAAAGCCATAAATAAAACTTCAAATTATGTTATTTCTTCTACGCCAAAGCATTTTTCAATACCATACTTCGAGCTACTATGCATACCATTAGTTCCCACACCTTATTTCGACAAACAGAACCAAACTAGTGTTACGTCACTATGTAACTGGGCACCAGGCCCCACACATGCTTCTAAGCAAGTGATGCAGAGTATGTGTACCACTCGAGTGTAACGGGTCCATGAAATAATGCAATTCTAGTATAGTGTGAACTTCCAAAAAGATAAGATAGGCTTGGATCGCCCTATTACGAATTTTGAATTTTATTTATGGCCTTTACGCATCTAGCACTCAGGCCGGGATAGGGGGAAGGGAAAGGACTCGGGAAGGTGTCGAGTAGGGCCTATGTTGAAGGTCCCATCTCGGTATTTGCCTGGTGTGACTGAGGAAAACCCTGGATCCATATTACGACATAAAGAATATTACTGATATGTGCAAGACTAGATACCCTTAATTTGCAATTTTATTTTATTTATGTCTTTCACACAACTATGGCTCAGGCTGAATACTACACTTAAGGTGAGGTTTTAAACACTCACTCAGAAAACGGGCCAACCTGGTAGCCGTGTGGACTAGGGCGCTAACCCAGCGACTCGCAGGTCCTGGGGCCCGGCGGGGGCATACATGTTTGTGATTGTGCATTTTAACTAGAACGTGACGGGCCGAAGTCAAATAGTTATCAGAATGGTACATACAAAATAAAGTTTACCAACTCAGAAAACGAATATAAAATGTATTTTTTTTTTAAAAAAAAAAAAGCTTAATTCATCTTCACAGTATACATACCTTTGTTTCTGTCAAAAGCAACTTGCATGCTGTCTTTGTCATTGTTCAGTTCTGCCATTGTTGTCCACATCTGAAAGTAAGAAAACAAAGTAAGAACACAGGAAGATTCCGTGTATTTAATCACAAAACTAAGCAATGATCCAAACAAACAGATGAATCACAGTTCGCAAGGACTCGCCATTATTAGACATTTCGATTAAAACACTGAATCACTCATGTTAAGCAGGGGGTCTAAAGCAAGGATGCTTGCTACAACAAGAGAGAGAACTCGGATATCGAGGTGGGAATTGGGTGACCACGAACTAGGTGGAGATACCAAACGGTTATTTGACTGGTGAAAGGAGCAGACCGTTTTAAAACCTATGAATGGTTAGGTAAGTTAATCCAACCTTAAGGAAGGGTAGGTCTATGTCATAGATGATAAAAACAAGGCTATTACATATCTTCAGAATACCATCTGAAGACGACTTCCAGTTAAGTAGCAATTTTGAATTTAGTTTTTAAGGCCTTTAGACAACTTTGGCTCAGGCCGGATGGATGAAGATGGGATGATTGGTGGATTGCAGAAAGTGGTAGGAAACTGGAGAACTTCGTGAAAACCCACGCACGCGGTGTTTGTCCACCACAAAGCTCAAATGGCACGAGCAGGGTTTGAAAAGACGAAGCCAAGCGCCAGAGGTGAGCGCTCTAACCGTTGAGCCACCGTGGTCCCAGTTAAGTACGAGAAACAAACTGTCACTCTCAATAAACTAATAACTCTCCCATTTAATAGTGTTGTTTGTATTTGTACTGGGTAAATTCCCACGGCCAACTACAATCTTTTCAACGTGTGTGGAAGTGTTACAACGCAGTCGCAAGTTTCGAGTCGTAGAAATGTGAGATAAATGTGGAAGACCAAATAGTTCAAGGGATTTCTTTACATCCATCCCAGTGCATGTCGAGCACATGGTGAGTGTTAAGGTGATGAGTATCGCGTATAATGGAAAAAATCTAAGTACCGTTTGTTCATTTTCTTATAGAAGTCATTACTTACGTTCTCGGTGATAACTGATAACGTACAAGTTCTTACATCTTTTAATTTCTTTACCTGCATATCAATCGAAGAATTACAATCGAACTTATCCTGCAAATCTTGTTACTTTTGATCTTTTTTTATCAGCTATTTTTTATTTCTAGATCAGATCTGTGGAACTAAGCCTAAAATTATATAACCTGACTTTATCAAACCCATCATTACTTTCTCAACATAATGTGTGTTTAAACCAATGAGGCCACCTGAAGAATGTTGTAGTGGCCAATTGTAATCGCTGGTGCTCTCATATAATATACTATGTTTTATTGAAGTTAAATACATCCTACATGCATGTGACATAATAATGCACCATCATATTGAAATCAGCCAGTTTAGTTACTTTTGTTAAATAAAAATCATTGTCTTTCATAGCTTTTAAAAAAGTTATCCATTAAAGAAATGATGTAGTGGACATTGTACTTTTGAATATTAATAACAATCATACATTATATCCTTTTACAATTTCGAATTTTTCTGATGTAAGACGAATGTGTCTGATCGAGTTAAAACCACGCGCACCATTTGTCCGACATAAACAGTACTTTTAAAAGCATACTGAAAATAACAGGGCGATGCGTTTCAGTGAACGAAAGGTTGAACGGCAGCGGCGAACGACCAATTTTATTGCACATTCACACAGTTGCGTCGTCGTCGTGTGAAAAAGCAAAAAATTCGAAGGAAATAATACACCTACAGCACAAAATAAAAAGCAAGATGGAAGTGAACGGAAACAGTCTTGATACCTGTAAAGTTGAGAATTTAGAGCAAAGAACTAGTGGCCGTGGCGTGCCAATTTTGCATAATGTTTGATTTTCTCCGTATCATTCAAAACACGCTATTTGTAGTCCTCTGCCTCCCGCCATATTTGCGTATTGTGAACAACTGGAGCACGTATTTAACGAAATAATGACAGATAACTTTTCGCAACACATTTTGGATTGCTGTCTGTTGCTCTGTGTGTCTTTAAGTGTCTGTGATAATCATATAAAGGAAATGTGTGGTATCCAGTGCCCATAAGGCTAAATAGATGGGGTAGGTAAAGGAAAATTAATCTATACAGAAACGAGTAGGTCCTGCATATTTAACGTAATAATAATCACATGGCCTTTCATTAAAATTTTTTCGATTGCTGGCAATCGCTATTTTTATGGAACTATTTCCTCTATTAGAACGAAATGAATGGTATAGAGCGTATATAGTATAGCTCAATGACTGGCGGAATTTGGAGTAGGTAAAGTAGGATTTATCTCTATCGTATTCAAGAGCGATACCATTTCTTTGAAGATAAAAATATATATTATCAACACTTCTAATGTAATGGACCTACCAATTATAATAGACAAAGAATCCTACACTCACAAGTGTCACCTTAAAAAAATAAATAATAATAATAAAAATAAGCCGGGAGGAGCAGTGTTGCCAACATGCTAACCCAGTCTAGTGAGGATTAAGATAGTAAACACGACGGAAGTCGTCGTCACCTACGACGTCATACTGACAGACTCTGACATTACCTACTGTAAATACAACGACGAAACCGAGATTTCCTAATTCGGCTTCGTGGCTGATTGGTCAAGACGTTCGATTCTTGAGTGAAAGATCCCTGGTTGAATCCCCTCTTGGGTCAACACTTTTCTTTCGAAATATATTTTCATATGCTCGAATTTTTTTATTAATACTTGCTTTTATGCATTTCTCGTACATTATCTTAAATTAGTGACCATGGGAAAGTGGAGGTTAGATGTAGTCATGAATCTTTACATTTTCCTCTCTCAATTTCCTAGCGCGAGACGCTCTTCGACTTCCGCCGTATTTACTATTTTAATCGCCATGTCAGTTGCCTGTATCGAGCGCAAGTAGATTAGTAGAGACATCTGGAGGTATACGTAAGAATATCTAGGTTTCAGTTCTTAACTTCTTGTTTTTCTGTGGAAAAATGGGGTTGGGTGCAAGTTGTGAATTGTCAAGGATGGTATTTGTAGATTTTTTTATTTTTAAAATCGCTGCTCAAGTTTCAGAACATGTCTTAGTAATTACACACTACCCTGTGTTAGAGAAACTTAAAAAACTGGGGTGATTGTTGGTGAGTAACCAGCATTCCTTCATCTAGTTGTAATTGCAGTTTTACACATGCCAGATGGCATGTTGGACTGATTGATATAAAAAAGTGCGAATTGCTACCCAGTAATTTGTGAATGTTACTCAGTGTTTATTTGGAACTTGAATGCTTTCGATTACTTGTTAACATGTGAGGAGTGAGTTATATTAAAACTTTGCTTAAGAACATGTTAGGTAATACGAAACACCAAATATGGTTCAACAGTGCAAGGGCTATTTACTTTGCGAACAAAGTCTGGAATGCCTTCTCAAGGGCTATAGGAACAATTGTTATTCCTCCTGTAAATTTTTCAAAAATAGCCAACCAATTCTGGAACCGGCTTCTCTTTAGTATACTTGTCTGGTGGCTTATTCACCAATCACAACCGTTAAGAATAAAAAAAAGTTGTTTTTTTTTAATGAGAAATTCTGCGTTCAAAGTGCTTTTGGCAGAAGTGGATGATGTAAACCTTTAGGACTGTAAATACAGCGCCGAGAGCACTGGCTGCCAGCTGCCTAGCGTGGCATATTGGTAGGACGTTGGCTTACTAAGTATAATACCCGGGTTCGATCCCCGTCGAGGGTGAGATGTTTTCTTAAAAATATATATTGTAGCTTTTTTGAATTTTAAGGATTGTTTTTAAAAGCGTATTTTTTTAAGTTAAGATTTTTCTTTAAATATATTTTTCTAAGTTCAAATTTATTATTAAATAATTGCTTTCTTGCATTTTTCGTAAATTATCTAAAATTAGTGACTAAAAAATTACAGTTGTAACGTGGAGTTCAGCTACTAAAAGCTAGAATGTATATAAACCCGGTGATGGTGCGTCCAAAGGATGCTGGGTGGCGTTAGCCGGAGGGGGCGCAGCCCCCGGTTAGAGGTGGTCATATGCGAAAGTGCTTTTAACTTTGAACGCAAAATTTCTCACAAAAACTTCCTATTCTTACCGGTTGGAATTGATGAAAATGCCGTCGGGCGTTCCATTCGCTGTCGCTCACTCGACATATTGTCCGTGATTTTTGTAGCACATCATCAATGGTGATCCAGAAATACACATGTCACTATGACTCAACATTACCATGGTTCCGATTCATGAACATGAGACTTATTTCGTTCGGAAAAGTCACACCAGACGTAAGCTAAAGTAATACCCCGGAACCGCACCCTTTTTCAATAAATTGTGGGTTTGCTTTGTTTGTCTTACGTTTGATGCAAAAAGGTGATGTAATGGTCCAACTTAAAATAAGGGATAAAATTCTATATTGGGAGCCAAAATAAATTTATAATATTTTTTTAACACTTTTTTCATTATTTTTCTTTTCAAATTTTCTTGGGTCGATTAGACTGACCCCCCGATACGGAATTAGAACCAAAATTAGGTTCACCTAAATAAAATTTTACCTTTAGCAATAATCCAGTCGTAATTTGAGGTATTAAGGTATTTTCCCTATAAATTACTAGTTAAAACAGCTACGTTGGTCAATTTTAGGAATGTGAATAATTTTCTTTACTCATTTCAATTTCGCTAATTCGTATAAAAAGAAAAATAGGGGGAGAGAATGAGAGAGATTGAAACTGAATGTTCACGTGTACATGACAGTGTTGTGTTTGCATTTACACATTAAAGAATTTTCAGCCTTCAAGTTACGTTGAAGTTTTTAAAGGGAAGAAAAACATCTTTATTTGTCCAAATTGGTTACAAAAGTGTCCATCTCTGCGATAAAACGGGGGAAACTGTACAACTTGGTGAGATTTTTGGACTTTCTTTCTCTCTCATGGATTAGAAACATGATATCAGCAATAAACAGTGTCTATTCAAAAGGAATCAGTAAGCCATTCTTTTAAAAATATATTTAATTAAAAGAAGGAATGATTAAGCATGGCCCAAAAGTTAAACAACGAAACCCAGTAGTGGTCTACCAACAATGCAAACATGGTCTATAACTGGATCCTGTGGATTAAGAGCTAACACGCAGGTTTAATTCACAGGACAATTTTGTTACTTTTCTTTCCTCCTCAAAACAGCCATTTGTATTGTTTCAGCGGCAGTGGGCCTGTGAGGTCCGTTACTAGGCCCACGCCTTTCAGATGTACCAATAGAGGGCCATTAAATTTAACAATAATGAAAGTTTTTTTTTTTTTTAAAGTAATTAGTAACCTGAATAATGAATTTCAAGTTACTTGTATATTTGAAGATTATACTTACCCTATTTTTTTAACAAAACGCTTAAGGAAATCACATGGAGCCACACATGGACACCCCCCCCCCCCCAGCTCATACATGGAACATTAGACTAGAAAGAAAAGAACCTGTTTGGGTGAAATATCAAATCTTGTTTTGTTTTAGCAAAATTTGACCAACAATAAATCTGCGTCCTCTTGGCTTATTTCAAACATTTATAACAGGTGGCCCATTACTGGTACACTCACCCGAGACTTGCTAGACGTCCCTGTTTTCAATTGTCCCGGTAAGGCGAACAGTATTGAAATGCGCACTGTCCATTTTCATTGTTAATCTGCGCATTGACATTCGTTGTGTTGAGCTGTCCCGGTTTTGAGCTTGAGAAATTTTGTGTTATTCATAGCGTACTAGTGTACTTTTATACTGAAAGTTCCTTCTGGAATGCGTCTCGTAAATCATTTCCAATATGCCTGATGATTTCTTTCCAAAACTCGTAATGTAAAGAAAAAATTTGGAAGCCGGTTGGAACTGGGAATTGATGGCCATTGAATGAATACGGCAAAGCTGTGTAATTAACACCATATTTATTTGGAGGAATTTCCATAAATTTTGCAGATAACGATTGACTAGTATAGTGAGTGCAACATGCACATTAATCACATGTAATAGTGCTTCATATAACTTCTCAGACTAAGATAAATATTATGTCTTTGTATCCTAACATAAAAAAAATAATAAATATGTGGGAGGTGTGTTAGAGGTACTGATTTCTCCGGCTCTGAGGTTTTAAGCACACCGCTGAAACATAAATGTGGTAAAAAGCACAAACTCATTAGCTTTCGAAGGAAATTGCTTTGTACTTCCGCAACAGTATACAGCATGGCATTTGGGATATTGAACAACACTAGAGGGAAAAAAAAGGTCTGCATAAGAACAATAACTTTACTGTAATGCCTCTAGACATCAAGAGGAGGGGAAGAGGATGTTGGAAGATAGTTCGCCAGTGCCTTGTTTGTAGGTACCGTTCCGCCATTTTCCTGGTGTGATTGGGGAAAATCGCTTGAGAAAGATGCCCGCTGGTACTGCATCCATTTCACCAAGTCAGTTCTCTCTGGTATCGACCAGAGTGCTACTGGCATTATTGTTTTCGTAGTGGTTTGCGTGGGGTGCTGAACAGACCTAATTTATTGTAGTATATTCCATATTCACATTGCGATTACTACTTTCAGAATGTGACAAGCATGGTGCTTAATGCCCAAAATTTGATGATGCTAATTAACCCAGCATGCACGTATGCGATCTTTATAATCCTCTCTCATTGTTACCATAATTTAGGTGTTGTGCAGCTCATAAAGTCCACATTAGACTTTGTAGCTCACATTAATATAAATTACTTTTATCTCCATTTAATACGAACACTGGGAAGCTTACTTCAAAATTTACAAGTTATATTTTAACTGAAGAAATTTGATGTACCCAGTTTTTGTAACAACATACACGCACCATTTCCATCCAAAGAAAGAAGACTTTTCTGCTACCCTTGATGGGCCATTCCATGCGAAAGTGGACAAAGCAGTCAATTTTGGATTTAAGAAGTAGCAACACTTTTTATACATCAAATTAAAGAGAAAGGTAAATACTTTCAGGAAAAAAAAAAAAACATTGAAAGCAGCAATTACTAGGACTTAAAAGTGGCGCAAGTGGAAAAAAAAAATGCACTAACAGCCGAAGTACGTACTTTATAAAAATTACTAATTTGGCAACACTGTATTGTTGATATATGACACAGCCAGTCTGCACTTTGACTGTTCTTGTAAGCTGTAGTAAGATGAATTGAATACTTCAGCATCATTGAACACTTCTGAAGTGAGTTTTTGATTAAATATAAATGTAAGACTTTACTGTCATACCCGTCACAAAAAAGGGCATGTAGTTTAATAGAAAGTGCATGATAAATAGAAACAAAGTGAAACTTGGTAGAAGTTAAGTTATACGACTGCTGAACATGTGGATAAAATATTACAGAAAAGGGAGTTTTTAATTCCAGGTAAAACTAGTGTGACGGGTGTGACCACTTGTGACGAATTTACAGATTGTCTTTTGGTGGCTTAAAGAAACCACTAATTGACTTCAAAAGTAATGAAATGCTATCATTGGGTTCTATACACTGTGAATCTTCAGTACTTGTATTTAGTCTGGAAGCGGGACTTGAAGCCCGAGTCGACGGAGTCATCTTATTTATGCGGCGAAGCACTACTTCTGGTGGTTAAAAGTGCATATTTACATCCTTTTTGATGAGGCGTATTTTCAATAAAGTATAAGAACATATTTCCTGGGTTGGGATTCTCTCAGTTGTTAATATACATTTGAAATTATAATATTTCAATATATATATAGTACTGGATTCGATTCCCAAATATGAAGAACCGCGAGTTCGGGACAGTATACTTTGTTTGTTTTGGCCTAATTTTTTGGTACAGACATTGTACAGCTGTTGTGCTGCGATTATTACTATTATTATTTATAATAATAATCCGTTGTTATTGTGACTGTATACACCGTTTACACATTGCTGTTCTGTTGTTTGTATGTTTTTAAATAGTCGTTGTTGTTTTATTGCCGTTGACATCTCCAACAGGCTGATGGATTTCTAAAGACTTGGCCTACAGTTATTTGGTTAAGTGGATTCCTAACCCCTTCGCGTGCTATTGTTGAGTTTGTATACACAATTTGCACTGTATTCGTTGGGTTGTTACCAGTAATTTTTTTTTAACAGTAGTTGTTGCTTAATCGCTGTTGAGCTTTTCAACAGTCTTACTGGCTTGGAAGGACAAGACCTACAGTTCTTTGGTTAGTTGGATTCTGAACCAGTTCGTTTGATTGACCACTTCGGAGTTTGAACTTGTGACTACATGCATAAGAGATGAATGTGATACCCACTTCAGTATCCAGTATACCAGATAAATGCCCTGATGCCACCTTTAATTTAGACCTGTCAGACTCGTTCCCGCTTCCTTTCCCCAACCCTATTCCGACCTGAGCCATAGATTCCCTGTGGCCATAAAAATGCAAATTCTAAGTTCTAATGAATAGTGTCTAAAACTACAACAAATCATTTCATTAATGGGCATCTCAGCGTCCAACATTGGAAAAATGGGACCAAAAATTTCGTGGCAAACTTATGATCATGAGTATTAAATAATCATTCTCAAGTTGAAATAAAACAACTAACAGAATTTCGATTTCGCCTTCGAAATAGCCGAGAGTCATGGGTTCAATTTCCGCTGAGGGCTATTAAAAGGAGTAGTTCGGATCTCACTTTTCAAAAACTGAACCTTAGAAGCTCATAAGCTCACTTAGGACGTTACTAACATCTCAATAAATCATGGAGTTTTATTTCAACCCAGTAATGAATAGTGAAGTGTCCAAAACTGGACAAAAACTTACGTTGCCTTACCGGTGATGGACACCCCCTGCTTTGCAAAACAGATCTAAGTTCTAGTTCTTTTGGCCATTAATATGCTTGAAACAAAGACATTTCGTAATAGATAATAGTTCAGAACAACAAAAGAATTCGTGATTATAATTTCGTGCATAAAAAACGAAAGCTAATACTTTAATCACTTCCTTAACAGAATGCATGGAAGAGTAGATGCAACCATGGAACTAACTTCAACATCATGTCAGAAATACCAGATGAAACCAATGACGAGCGAATAATATTGAGTGGCATCAGAAATAAATTTTCCTACATAGGTGAAATGATTCGTGCCCTTAAAATCTTATATTACGAAATTTCCCTTCAAGTGTCCCATTATTGGTACACTGACCATTACTGGCTTTCACCTTATCTTAAAAGTAAAAAAAAAAAATCCATAGAAATGTGCCATTATCAGTGAGTATTAGAGGAAGTGGTTCAGCTTGGGTTTTGAATTAATCGTTGCTTTAAAACACATGCATCCACTTATTAAAGAGATCTCCTGCGAGTCAGTTCTATACTTGTAGCGGTTGCTGATTTATTTAAAATAATAAAATTCAGTTATATTCCCACTTTCAAAGATAATGAATCGATTATATATGTGTATATATAAAGGGTCATATAAAAAGTCTCCGCGGTTTTTTGGTACATTTTTGAACAAAAAATTTCTTTATTGAAAATCAATTTTAATCAAGTCCATATTGACCATTATTATCTATGACCTTTTGCCATTTTTCGGGTAGCTTCATAATTCCATCGGTGTAGAACTTCTTTGGTTTTTCGTCGAAAAACTTGGCCAAGTGATTTTCAGCGGCGCTTCGGTCGGCCAATTTTTTACCATCAAGAGAGTTTTGCAGAGACCGAGACAAATGGTAGTCAGACGGTGCAAGGTCCGGGCTTTACGGTGGATGCATCAAAACTTCCCAACCAAGTTCCGTCAATTTGTTCCGAGTCATCAAAAATGTGTGTGGCCGCGCATTGTCATGATGGAACACAACTCCCTTTGCGTTGGCCAATTCTGGTCGCTTTTTCTGGATTGCTTCGTTCAAACGGTCGAGTTGTGCACAGTACAGGACCGAGCTGTGCACAGTACGTCCATTATGAGCTGCTGCAACCTGACGAAACCATCAATTCGGTCCTGTACTGTGCACAACTCGACCGTTTGAACGAAGCAATCCAGAAAAAGCGACCAGAATTGGCCAACACAAAGGCAGTTGTGTTCAATGCGCGGCCACACACAAATTGACGGAACTTGGTTGGGAAGTTTTGATGCATCCACCGTATAGCCCGTACCTTGCACCGTCTGACTACCATTTGTCTTGGTCTCTGCAAAACTCTCTTGATGGTAAAAAATTGGCCGACCGAAGCGCCGCTGAAAATCACTTGGCCAAGTTTTTCGACGAAAAACCACAGAAGTTCTACACCGATGGAATTATGAAGCTACCCGAAAAATGGCAAAAGGTCATAGATAATAATAATAATGGTCAATATGGACTTGATTAAAATTGATTTTCAATAAGGAAATTTTTTGTTCAAAAATGTACCAAAAAACCGCGGAGACTTTTTA
>JAGDQP010009714.1:0-58056 GCA_022664845.1 Lepisma saccharinum | reverse complement strand
TCTGTGTTCAATTGGCCCTCACACCGTGAGTTGAATGCGAATGGAGATCAGGCGAAGGTCAGTTGTTGGTGTGGGTATAGCCAACATACTACCTGGTTGTGGCAGTTCAGTTACACTGTGCACGTGCTGAAGGACAGAGTGAACATGGGACCTCCACAGAGCGTCATAAGGACGTGTATCCTGTACGAGTTCAAACTGAGGTCAAACGCAGCTGCAGCGGGGCGGAAGATATGCCAGGCCTTTGGTGAGGGTGTCGTGACTACGAGGATAGTACAGCGGTGGTTTTCCAAGTTTAAGGACGGCGACGAAATGCTCGAAAACGCACCACGTGCAGGAAGACCAACACAGGTACCAAATGAAGATCTTCAGGCAGCAATTGTGGCGAAAAGTGCCCAGACATGTGAGGCACTGGGACTAAAATTCAGTGTGAGTGGAGAAACCATTCGGTAGCACCTCCATCAACTTGGTAAGCACTACAATTTGGCTCGATGGGTCCCACATGATTTGACTCCGGGCCAGAAGGCAACGCGAGCAGACTGGGTTTCTTTGCTGTCTCGCCTGAGGAAGGAGCCATTTCTGGACAGGGTGTTGACAAGTGATGAGAAGTGGGTCCTGTACGAAGCTCCACTGCGCCGTCATCATTGGTTAGCATCCCATGAACCGGTTCCAAAACAGCTGAAACCAGCACTGCAGCAGAAGAAGGTCCTTCTGTGTCTTTGGTGGACTGCTCGCGGCATCGTGCATCGGGAACTGCTACCAGCTGGTCAGAGCATAAATGCAACTGTACTGTCAGCAGTTGAGCCGTGTTCAAGAAAAACTCAAAACTCTGGATCCAGCACTTCTGAATCGCAAAGGGGCCCTCCTGTTACAGGACAACGCTGTCACGTGGCTAGGATGACCCGGGACACCATTCTACGCCTTGGATGGGAAACACTATTGCATCCGCCATACTCCCTGGCCATTGCACCGTCGGATTTTCACTTGTTCCATTCCTTGCACAATCACCTTAGAGAACGCCAATTCAAATCCCTAGTAGAGGTGCAAAATGCACTTCTTCGCTTCACGGCCCACCAAGTTTTTTCGCGTTGGAATCCATGGTCTTCCAGAACGTTGGCAGAAGGTCGTGGATGCGGATGGGCACTATTTTTGATCTTCCAGGTACGTCTTAGGTGACATATCGATGTTCGAAGGTGGTAGGTGAAAAAGCGACACAACTTTCTTGCTTACCTTTATAATATGCACCAAATTCGCTTTTGTATGTTTCAGCACTTTTCAGTATAATGCTTTTAATCAATTTAAGAACACTGTTCGTCTAAAGCACCTTAGTAATGGGAATCAATTTTCTCATTCTCATGTCACATTACAATAAATGTAGCACAAAACTCACAAGCTTGCACATTTGCAGATCTTCACTGCTCGACAAATTAGAACTAATAAATATCACCTTTAAAGATGGAAAATACGCGCTCAAAATACTTCAAGCTCATTAAACCCGATTATTGATTTTATAACTAATTGTTATTAAGATTACTTAGTTTTTATTTTACTTTAGTAACCTAATTCATTTTTGCGAAAGTAACATCAGTTTCGCAGAACAGAAATTCTCACATAGTTAACTCCCCGTGTTTCATTTCCAACTTATTCAAAGATAACTGACTTCCTAATCTACATCCCAGAACACGCGTTCAAAAAATGTGGAAATTACAATACTAATAGGTTTTAGCGGACTTCCTCTGGGCATTTATAATCCATAAGTTTATTTTCAACAATAAAAGATTTCGTGCTAATGAAGATTACTTGACAAAATTAAACAATTCAGAAGTACACTTTCGAAATAAGTATTAGTATCTGATTACTTTCAACTTGAAGATTACTTGAACCGAGCTAACGTAGCTCAGTTGGTAGTATGTTGGTTAGCAGTTGGATTGGAAAGTTCTGGGAGCGGATCCCAACGGTCGCCCATCTGACTGAGCTTTTCTAGGGATTTTCATCAGTTATACCAGGCGAAAGCCAAGATGATACTTACGAACTAGGTCCTGACCGACTACCTTCCAAATTCCACCCTTTCCTGGCCCGAATCTGAGATGCCGAAAGTTCAGAAATAAATCGAAGATTACTTAAATCAAGTAACCCTTTTCCATAAATTCCACTTACTCAATCTGAGATTGTTCAGCATAGTTGCTTCAGCTCTCCTAATATTTTATTATTTCTGTTAATGTTTATATCTCTTTAGAATAGCTCAAAACGGGTATTCTTTTATTCCCAACGATTGATTAACGGCGGCCATTTTTGTATTGCGGTGCATGCTAGTATTTGTGTTTGCAGACGGAAAATGCAATATCTACGGACTGGTTTATCATAGGATGTTCAAACAATAACATTTTTCTTTTAAGTCTGCTTGATAATTTTACTTCTCTGCATGGAAAGCTCAACATTTCTATTAAGGCACCAGACATGGGCAGATTTATGGGGATCCTTACCCCCACCCAAATTATTTCAAAATAACATAATTTTTAAACGATAGCTTTTAAAGTGTCTCTCTCGTGCCCCTCACCCAGGGTCTCTCTCCTAATTTCACCCATGGCATATAATATCATAGAACTCATAATACATAAACAGTACGCTTCTCCATTTCTGTGTTATGTATTAGTGTTTTTTTAGACCACGTGATTTTGAATTCATCCACTAGGCAGCTCTGATATAGACCTCATAATAGAATACGACATCTACACCAGAGCTACGTAACGGATGAATTCAAAATCACGTGCTCTGAACAGAATTCCTTTAGTTTTAGCGCACACAGAAATGGGGAAGCGTGCTAAATCTATCTATTATGAACTCTATGATATTATTTTCACACGTTATGTACTTCTATAACGAGAAACTACGGTATACATTTAAACTTTCTAACACTCTAACAAATATTGTAACACACCCACTGGATTCCACAGTTGTGACACACTGTTATCGACTGGGGTACTGAGGTCTGTGCACAACTTGACGTTTACGTTTAATCACATTTTATTTTGAAAACCCAAGGAAATCCCCAAAAGGCCAATAAAACCCACATGGGCTCAGATAAACTGTTTTTTTTAAATCAACGTTATTTCAAAACGCACTCCGTTGCGTGAAATGTAGGATCTAATCCAAAATCAAGGGGTGACTTGAGTGCAAAAAGCAACATACCTTCAAACGAATTCCATCCCTTGAATTTTTATTTGAATTTGTTTGAAGGCCTTTAGGCCGTATGGATAATGATGGGATGAATTGGTGGAATGAGGAAAGTGAGAGGAAACGAGAGCACCGAGCGAAAACCCATGCACACGGTGTTTGTCCACCACAAAGTCCACATGGCATAAGCAGGTATTGGTCCGACGACCCCTACTTAGCACCCGAGGTGAGCGCTCTACCAACAGAGCCACCGTGGCCCCTTCATCACTTGAGTTGTCAGCAGATTGGACTCTCTACGCAGCAGAAAATCAATGGAAATAATCTCATTAAAGTGCATTGTGAACTAAACACATTATGGAGTATTATTGCGATGTAAACATGTATTTTTTTGCGCCCAGGATTGGCATCAGAACTTCCACATTACGCCCATATTTGGTATTTCTCACGCATGGCTATGAGAAGGCATAATGTAGTATCTTGAGGGGTTTCCAGTCCTCTATGACAGAAGTAATTAAGCTGCAGTTTTACGAAAAGAAGCTGATTCTTTTACTGAAAATCACAGAACTTCTCCTCACATAAACATAGGTAAGAAAAAGACATGCAATTGCAACCTTTTCAATCGCTACTTTTCCGTAACTACTACTACGTTATGGTGAACATAGTTCTGCATGAGATATGTAGTTAAGTGGTTCAGGTGTCGGACTTCGAATCAGCCGGCCCGGGTTTGAATCCCACTCCTAGTTTGGGCATTCTCTTAAACTAATTACATTTTGTAACCTTTCTGGAAAAATGTGTAAAATAGACGGGGGATATATTTGAAAAATATAGCTTTGAACGTAATTTTTTAGTAATTTTGAGATAATTTATTTCACTTTTTGTGCGCAAATGTTTATCTCACTTTTTTGTGTTCTGCTCCATACCTCATTACCTTTCAGAGTATTTTCTTGTCACACAAACGTGTTATAACATTGACTAATTACGTTTTTAAATGTGGTAATTGAATATAAAAGTTCTTAAATATACATTTCTTCTAGTTTCTCTATGATACAAGAAACATTTCTTCTAATTAAACCTGTTTTATCTTAAATTTCTCTAAGTGATGCTAACGCCTGCAATTTATATGATTCCGCAATACATGATCTCGTTCTTTCCCCTGCAAAATGCTTTTGGAGGAAGAATTGCACATCCTGCAGTGATATGCATACAAGATAATCCACTAATCAAGTTGGGTTGCATATGCAATAGGCGAACAGTACCACAATTCATATAGCTGAAATGAGCATTCAAGGGGGTCAAAAATATATGCTCGCGATTGTACAAGGTCTGATCGCATACTTGTACCCATAACATTGAAAGTAATAGTAAAGGATGTTTTTTTTCTAGTTTGATTATGTAAATGGCTACTAATCAAAAAAGCCATTAAATTAATTATTTCGCGATTATTTTAGAAACAAACCCACTTTGGTCACGTATGGTACTGCTTCCTTTACAAACTGGGTTAAAAATGCTATATCAAACAGTGTGATAATATTCTCTCATGCAAAATAGAGAGAAAAAAGAGCTCTTGGCTGTAGTACGTATAATTGCTAGTTTCAAACTTACCTTGTGTAAAAAACGAAAATGTGCTACAGTATATATATAAAATATATATATATATATATATATATATATATATATATGTGTGTGTGTGTGTGTGTGTGACTGTGACTGTAGACTGTGTGACTTATCTCAAAGGTAATTCAATGTTACTAAAAGCGGGGAGCATGCGATGCATTTGACACGCCTTTGAACGTTACAGTTCATCCCCCTTCTGCTTTTCCAGTGTTGCAATCTACTCGAAGTGAGATTATCATTGAGACATTGAATTTAGTTTTAAGGCCTTTAGGCAACTTTGGCTCAGGCTGGATGGATGATGATGGGATGAATATGTGGAATGAAGAAAGTTGAAGGAAACGGGAGAACCCCAAGAAAAACCCATGCACACGGTGTTTTGTCCACCACGAAGTCTACATGGCATGAGCAGGGATCGATCTTACGACATATAGCACCAGAGGTGAGCGTTCTACCAATTGCGCCACCGCGGCCCAACAATATCTTTAACATTGTAGTAATGTCTCCCAACTTCAGTTGCTAAGGAAAGTTGAAAATAACTTTGAGAAGAAATTTACTTGCAATCTTGCTAATTGATAGTTAATTGTTTAAATATTTTCTGCTTATGTCTCTAGTAAAATTATTAGTATTACTGACACCAGGAGGATAGAAAAAGCATTCTAAAAACAATGTACTATCGTAAGAATACTCACTTCCTTGCCCTCTAAAGGAAATCGGTGCCACGCTATCATATCTTAAAGAATACACAGGTATTAGACAAAATAATGGAAACACTTAACTGTGCTTGGCAACACTGAGCATTGTGTAAATCAACCGTCTCTTGTTTCTTGTAGATAGGATGGACTATGCACTGACAGTGGGATTGTGGACGTTGTGCAGGTGTGGTGAGTGACCAGTATGTCCTACTTCACGGAGTTTCAAAGAGGTCTAATTGTGGATGCCTGTCCAGCTGAAGCATCTGTGAGCAAATCATCGACGTTATGCGATGTAACACAAGGCACAGTCTCGAATGTCTTAACTGCATACACAGTGTAAGGTAGAACAGGGTTGACAAAGTACAATAGCGTTCGAGAAACGAAGATGCATGATAGGGACCGCCGGGCTTTGCAGCGGATTGTGACGTCACAGAAGAAAACAATGGCCGAGAAAGTGACTACAGACTCAGCAAGCCCGGCCTGCCCGTCGGAATTACCTTCGCCAACCAAATGCCGACGTCGAGTTGACATCGCCTGGATTGCTGGACAACTTAATCTGCACCTAAGAACCCCAGTGTATGTTGCTATTCCGAAACCCACAATAACAGACACGAATGTTCAAAGGCAACGTGCATGGTGCAATGCCCACAAAACTGGACGTTAGAGGACTGGCAACATGTCGTGTGGTCGGACGAGTCACCTTTATTCTCTTCCCCAACACTGGACGCGTGTTTGTCTGGCGAACACTCTCTCAGAATATGGTTTGGACTGTCTCCGCCTGACTGTCAAACATGGTGGCGGCTCTATTATGGCCTGGTGCGCTATATGATGATATTCGCCATCCCCCCTTGTCATATTACATGGTTTGGTCACAGCTGCAGTGTATTGAGAACTCTTGGGTAACCAGATCCAACCAATGGTGCTAACTTTATTTCCAGATGGGAATGCCTTAGTCCAGGATGATAATGCAATGTGGCTGACCCAACTCATATCCCTGACCCTGTTCAAGAGTGGTTTTACGAGTATGCTGATGAGGTTCAACATCTCTGGCCTGCGTAGTCCCCAGACCTAAATACCATCAAGAATCTGTGGACTGTTTTTGAAACCAGGGCTCGCCGTCTATTTCCACCTCCTTCGTTTCTACCTGAGCTGGAGGCTGTGCATGAATTTTGTCCAATACCTGCATTGATTGTACAGCCTTGGACCATGCAATTAATCTCTATCTGCCAGTGCAAAGAGTAGTTTCATCCAAACCATAGTCTACATTTGGAATCCTCCTCCCCCCGCACTGAGTTTTGGTCAAACTAACCAACTATAGATAATGTTCTTATTTTCTACGTAGCACAGAGAGAAAAAACAATTGCGAACTCGCAAATGGAAGAAAGAACAACTTATTTCACAAGCATGGGAGACAGGCCATCTATCAAAATATTTAGAATTTAGGAACTCACCTAAGGATCTGGATTTCTTATCTATTGCTTTCTCATCATTCTAGCTGATCGAGAAAAAATCATTTTTTTAGGAAAGTTCTAAATACTGTACTCTGGGTGAGTAGAGTACGAACAGTCATCGTATAATAAAAACGACTAACAAGGGAACTCTGCAACTTTCCCACCTCGAATCGCTCCCAAATTTGTACCAAGCATGCGGTGTAGCACAGATAGAACACATACGGAAGATTTTGTTTCGCAAATTTTCGGAACATGCATTCAGAACCACATAATGTGTGTTGATATCTAGGGTACACGAAATGCGCCGGGATGCATGCAACCCAATCGTCACTCACGCAATACAGGTTGCATAGTATAGAAAACCTCACGCATTCAGGACCTTACAGATTTAACTTCTGTGTATATAACGAGGCGCGTGTTGCTACGCGGACCAACCCTGCTTCTAAATTGAATCGTCAGTTTGAAGAAGAAAACAAATCCAAAAAGCTGTTTTGTGGAAAATTAACAAAAACTGTATAATATGTTTATTATTTATTGAAAAGAAACAATATTTTTACTGAACGGTCTTCTGATACTTGCGTACTGCTCAGACAGTTTACAAGTATTGTATTTTTTCCTGTAGAATTAAAACAAAGTTGGTGGATTTGTTTCCTTCTTCAAACTTATGGAAAAACGTCTGCATATTTTTAAGTGCTGAGACGTAAGAATGAAAAAATCGACCAGAAAATGAAGAAAAACGCAATAGAAACCTTCAAATGAATGTTATTTACAAGAAATGTATGCACAATGAACTCCTCGAAAGTTACAAGTAGGGGGCCTAAGTAATAAATTCAGTTTTTTCCCCTTCTACCCACTGACAGAAATTTTGCCCTACAAATGTGCAAAACTGTTTTTATTCCGTAACAGTGATAGCAATAGTTGCTATATGTAAATATCCGTTAACAATAGCAGTTAAAAATATGAGTGTAGGAAAACGTATCTAAATGCGAGTTAGTTATTCCCGTCTGTGAAAGGGAAGTTTAAAACAATATTTTAGATTAACCTATTTACCTGTATCCTGTTACATGTGCAGTAGAGATATGGACGAAGGTAGGCTAGTTTAGTTCCTACCATAACTGTTGTAAAACTATTCTATGTAATTATCGGAGCTTGGATTTACTGGTGGAGAAGAAACAGTACATCAAAACACAATTAAATCACGAAAGTATAAAGCGGTGGGTACGGTGGGTAGGAGGAAGATTAATTATTTCATGCTGAATTAGTATAATAGCTTGCGACTAGCGACAGGAAGAGCTGAGCCATCCTCGCGCATGCGCGTTACTCCTTAAGAGTAAATAGTACTTCCAAGCAACTGCATCCAGTTGGCAATTTAGCGTATTGGTAGCATGTTCGAAAGCTAAAGCAAATAACCCTGGATCAAACCTGGTGTAGTTTTTTTCTTAATGAAAATAACGTTCCTCTTATATTATATAATAATATATATATATATAAACGAATTAGGAAATTTAATAAGATTAGTGAAGAAACACATGTGGAGGTTAGTTAAGTCAGATACGGTATTTTTTTTATTGCACGCACGATTAACTCGTGTTTTCACAATGCGCTCTTCCTATCGCTAGTCACTAGTGCCCTATAGTAGTGTCTCAAATACAAGGAACTCGTATTAGGGCGGTATCATTCTCGCACAGGCGCATTACTCATTCACTGTAAATGAGACTGACAAGCAGACAGTTTCCAATTATCAATTTAGTTGATTGGTAGCATGTCGGAAAGCTAATACGGAGAACCCAAGATCGAATCATAGTGTGATTTTCTTTGTCTTTTTAAAGAAAAAAAAAGTCTCTCTTTTCATATATATACTGTATAAACGCATTGAGCTCCAGCGTAGCCTAGTCGGTAGCGCTCTCGACTGCAGTGCGGGCGGTCCCGGGTTCGATTCCGGTGTTGATCCAGCATCGTGAGGACAATTGGGGAGCTGCTGTGCATAAAATACAGTGGAGATCACAGTGAAAGCTTCGGCTCTCCTCTCCCGACCCGTCTGGTCAGCGTGGGAGCAGTAGACCAATTCCTCCCTTCGGGGAGAGGCCTCATCCAGTAGTGGATTGAATATGACTGTGATTTATTATTATTATTATATAAACGCATTCGGAAATTTAACAAAATTAGTGACCAAGGGCACGTAGAAGTTTCGTAAAGTCAGATATGGTGTTCTCTTTTATTGCACACGCGACTGAATCGTGTTTTCTCAGACATTCGAAAATAGGTCTTCTTGTTTTGAGACGCTGGTGGCCTTGTTCCCTTCTTCAAACTGACTAATATTTCCAAGGCCAGATAAATCATTTTATAACTAGCTATCGTCCTTTTCTTCTACCTTATGATAAGAGGGTATAAATTGAGGTGCGTTTTTAGTAAAAAAATACTAATTTCGATTTTTTAGCGTTTGTTCACTTCTTCAAATTGCTGGTTTATTTTTTCTAAACTATGTGAATTTTATGAACTGTTTAATGTGCGTATTGTTTTCACTGCCTCAAAGGAAGATAAAAAGTCTAATCGCTTTCCTTTGAAATTACAAAATACAAAGGAGTTTCTCTTAAAAATAAAAAAACTTTAGGTGAAGGAGTACCGAACCCGGGCCCACTGAATACCAAGTCCAATGCCTTACCCATTTTTTTTTACCATTTTATTAAATCTGAATTGGACTACAGAATCAGAATAATCGGAAAATATTACAAAAAAATGTTAAATGCAAATAAAGTTATAAAACAAATTAAACAATAACATTTCAAAATAACCTATTTAAAATATAAATAAAATATAAACCATTTTTAAAATGAAAACTTGCGATGAACTGATATCGAACCCGGGACCAATGTATTACAACACCAACGCCTTATCCATTACTCCACGTAGTCAACTATCACCCAGTGCTTTCTGAGAGCTCTTTATATCAATTCCTTACACGAGTAACAGACGCTACTAATTACGTAGTGTTCACACGTCATGGTTGTCCTCTCTGCGGACAAGTCTCTGCCATTTTGTTCCGTTCTCCCAGCAGTTCTGTTTGTTTAGAAAACAGGACACAATACGTTTTATCATTAACAAGCTTCGGAGAAAAATAGCAGCTAAGCCAGTAACTGCTATTTTTCATCGGTTGTAGCAGTCATAGCAATTTATCCCATGTAGCAGTGAAAAATAGCTGCTACGCTAGTTTTGCCCATCTCTATTTTGCACCTATTTTTGAAGGCTTCACTAATGTTTTTTTTTTTTTTTTTTCTTTCTTTGTGTATTGTATAGATCCTGTGGAAGAATCCCTTCCAGATATCAAATCCGGCATAGAGTAGATTTTCACATTTTTGGCGTTTATTGCCTTCTTCAAACTGCCGATTCAATTCATGGTCCTGGCAGACCGACAGCAGCTTGCAAACACAAGCATTGTCTGATTAGGTTGATCTGCAAGTGAAAGTAATTCCACCAAAACTCACACACAACCACTTCATGTGTATTTCTTCCGGCTGTATAAGTTATTTGCCCGACGGCTTGATGAGTACGTCAGAAGCGAAGAGCATGCACCGAATCTGCATGAAAACGATTTATTCTCAAACTCCGCAATCTTATTTACAATCAGCTCAGCTCACCTAAATACTATCCTTTTTTATTTAAATTTTATTTATGACCTTTAGGCATCTAAGGCTTAAGCCAGGATAGGGGAGGGGAAAGGATTCTTGAAGGTGTCGTCCAGGGCGTATGTTGAAGGGGTCCCGGCGTTTGCCTGTATGATTGAGGAAAAACTCCGGAAAAACTTAGCCAGGACGGTCGGCTGATGGGATCTAACCCAGGTCCTCCTGAATGCTACGCCGACGCTCTACCAATAAGCTACTAAATACTAACCTATGGTGCGTTACGCGTGGCAGGCAGCTGGCTGCTTGTCGCAAGAGCACAAGAATTATTTCAATAATGTGCTGGACATCAATTTCAACATTCGGTCTGGATGTGACAATATTTTGTGTGAGAACGACGCCGTTATAGTATGTCCTCGTAGCTGGTGCGATGTGCATCTCTGCTTCACTCACGCTGTTTTGGATTTACACTATCATGAATAGACTTATATCAGAGTATTTACACTCGCTGTTATCTTCACCTACTTCTTTGCCTGGACAATACCCTTGGTAGGTCACCTATGTTTGTAATTCCCATTTCACCTGCTTACTGCTTCTGTACATGACTTTAGCCCATCATGACCTTTTCCATTTCCACTTCCATCTCTGTCACGTTGTACACTGTTTGTGGATATGCATTCCGGCCTCAGTGATGTCCGGGTTGCATGCTTTCCGGCGTTTTTTTGTGTCTCTTTACGCCAGATATCGACACACATATGCGACTCTGTATGCATGTTCCGACAATTTGCGAAACAAAAGCTTCCGTCTGTATTCTATCTGTGCTACAGCCCATGCTTGGTGCAGTGTGGGGGCGATTCGAGGTGGAAAAGTTGCAGAGTTTCCTTGTTAAATATGTCGTTTTCTAAATTTAAAAAAATCCTTATGTGATGAAAAAAATAGATGTCATTTTGTCATTCAGCAACCCAAACAACATGAAACGGTGCAAACTTTGTGAATAAATTTCTAAAGAAGGGATTAAAAATGTCTAAGTCAGTAATTTTCCATATTCCCCTTCGTTTCTTCTCTTCTTACATTTGTACGTAACAACTAAATAGAGTTCTAAGTCCAATGACCTTAGTCTGAGAAAACTAAACAAAACTGTTTTCGTCTTGCGCTATTGATGTAAGATTAATCTTCACTATTCTTATCAATATGATTGATATTTCTCAACACGTACAAATATAATGTAAAGATAACAGTAAAAAGGCGATGGACTTAACAAGGTTGTTTAAAGTTCATGGACTTAACAATTTATTCACATGTAATTTCATGTTTATTGTAGAAATATCGATACTTCAATGATTGTCTATAGTTTATGTCTGAATTTTTGCTGTTAAAAATGCATATTTTATTACATTTTCTAAATATTCAATTTAATTCCCTATAGTTTTGCGTCTCTTGTTGTTTTTTGTAGTGACATTCCCACCCGCCATCTTTAATCGCTAAAACAGTCATGAACAAATAAAGCGAACAAGTTAAGGTTTGCTTTACAGTAATTATAAGATGACAATGGAGGAATATACTTTCTCCACGATATTATTTCATGTAGTTTCGACACCTATCTCTTTTCCAGGACAGAGATAAAAGGTCTTAAGTCAAGGACTGGAGCCATTATAACATAACAAGCAGTAGTTTCAATATTGAGGATTTCTGGGTTCAAAATAATGTCAACACAAACATATGCATGTACCAATAAAGAACTTATTCACACTCTTAAAGCTAAATAGTTAAACTAGAGATAATTACTTTTACCAACTGAAGAGTGGAAATGCAAAACGTTCTAAGTGCCAAATTTGAAATTTTACATGAGAAGTAGAAAACAAAATCGATTTAGCTTCACATAACGTATGGCATCCAACATAATGTAATTACTTTCACCACTCCTTCATTGAATTGGAACAAGGATGTGGACATGCAGGTTGGCGCATCGAACATAATTGAACACAAAAGTGTTTTTCTTCAAACAATGGCACTTACAACGTTCGGCATATCCACTCTTCAATTCATGAGTCAATTATAGAGAGGTTCTGTAAGCTTTCAGACAAGGATACATTCTTCTTTCTGCTACTTCCTACCGAGCAGCCGTAGTAGCTCAGTGATAGAGCGTTGGCGTAGCATTCGAGAGGTCGTGGGTTTGATCTCAGCGGCCGACCATCCTAACTGAGGTTTATCCTCGGTCACACTCGAGAAATGCCAGGATGATACCGTCAACATAGGCCCTGGACGACACCTTTCCGAATTCTTTCCCCTCCTCTTTTCCTCCTGAGCCTTAGATAGCTAAAGGCCATAAATAAAAAAACAATACAATTCAATTCTGTTACTATTAGAACGGAAAGTCACTAATAATTGTGATCCTCTGTGTATATTATTTTAAATTTAATAGTCTCCCTTCAGTATCTTGAAAGGTTTGGAGTGGTTTGTTTTGGTGTTCTGGGTATGTAAAAATGGAAGATTAAATAAATCGTTCCCTTCAACTGGAAGTAGCTTATGATTCTTTGGAGCATTGTAAATTGATCTGTTATTTTTGTTAAACTCTCAATATATAGTAGAAAGTGAAAAGGGCGTAAAAGCCAAATCATTTTTCAGGAAACACAAAAAAAACGTTATATCATTCTAGAATCTACATTAACTAACGCTTGTGCCCAGAGATTTCTTGCATTTACTTCCTACAAAAAGCAGATGCAGATATGTCCTTTACACTGTTCGGTAGTGCAGACTACGTACCACAGAATAGTGACGGTATCGCTAGACTGACGATTATGGCTTTTCCATTTTCCATAGTTGAAATATTTCCGTTTTTTGATCTGAAGAAGTCACTGTTAGATTGTCGAAATTGTTACACTTGTGACCAGCTGCTTATTCCGCCAGCGTTCACGTTCATATTAACAAAGTGAAATATAGGAGGCGCACATGTTTGTATTTTTACTCTGTAGATTAAAAACGTTTATGGAAGTGAGAACACATTTGTGTTAGTTATATTTAATGTATTACAATTATTTGAGTGAAAGTATATATAAAAGAAAGAAATATAGGCAGTGGTAAACGATATTGTATATAGTTAAAACTGTGCGCATGTAGGACTTTGTACTACCTCTTGTAATGACCAAAATGACTGTGTAACTCTAATCAGAAAATGATCTGACGATCTAATAAATATACCTCTTTCTATTGAAAGGTAGCTCTTAATTAATATTCTTTGCTATTCAGAATATCTTAGCAATTCCTGAGGTAGTCGAATACCTTTATGGGGATATTCCTATACAGTAGTAATTGATTGTTGGGTTGGAACCTATCTGTGATTATTTCCAAGTCCATTCAGCGTTTTGCTTAGTTGGTGATCGTTGGAGGTTCCCACTACGGTTTATACCTGATAGAGCGGGAAATTATCGTCGATATGTCCTCGATGGTGGCCAGTATACTAAGAGCAGGCAAATAACCCATCATTCAGCATTATACAGGACGGTACAGAATGACCTTGTCATTTTTAGTAATACAAATTGTCCATACTTCGTGTTCTGTGCCCGAAACAGTGGACTAATTCAGGACTGACATAAATGGTACCGACTGTTATACACTATTTCTTCGTTTTGTTACAGTTAAGTGTAAAACTTTGTCAGCTGATTATAAAAGGCAATGGGTACAAAGCCATGTTATAATTACATCGAACTTTATTGAATATAAATGGGCAGTGGTGGCTTAAAATGGTAGAGCGCTCACCTCTGGTTTGATCGGAGCCGTCGGTTTGATCCCAACTCGTGCCAGGTTTTGTGATGGACAAACACCGTGAGCGTGGGTTTTCTCGGGGTTCTCCCGTTTACTTCCACTTTCTTCATTCCACCAATTTATCCATTCGGTCTGAGCCACAGTTGCCTAGTGGCTTAAAATTCAAATTTGTTAAATATAAAACATTATGATTATTGTCTTATAAATTACTAAAATTTATCCAAAGTTAGCAACTTTGTCCTTCTGGTCATTCCGGAAGTGGAAAAAACTAAGACTAAGAGTTTAACAAGGGAACGGGGAAGGGGGATATAATGTTACGTTCCTGAATATGGGTGATTATTCACGTTTGCCTAGCGGAATGAAAACGCTAGGCTGGATAATGCTTATCGCTTTACAACCACATAGCGAGCCCTCCTTTCGAATTCCCCTCCCTTTACTAACGAACATCCACCGGGTTGCTAACAAAGTGAAAGTTGCACATACATACCTCCCTCTCTCTCACTCACTCACACACACACACAGCATTATATATATACATTTTCATATTTTATCGACCTCTAAAACAGGCCAAACAATATTTTATAACCATTCATTTGTTTCCCTGTTTTAGTGCAGGTATTTCGCGGGTCTGTTATACGCACATTACATACGCAGTCCTTCCACACGCCACCTCTAGTCGTCACGTTATAGCATGTGATATGAATACATTGTTCAATGGAGATATTTTACGCACCTTAAAATTATTAGCATGAACACAAAGTTCATGTAGGTCCACAGTTCATAAAATATTGTGTGACATTAAGTCCACATAAATATGTTCTTGTGCATATGAATTAATGCTCGCTGCATTAATGCCCATATTGTACCCTTGTACATAATTCAATACTTATATACTCGTATAAAAATAAGAAAATATAAAAGTCGATTACCGTGGATAATAGTTTTAGTTGGTTCTCATAGATGACATTTGCAAGTATGTCCTATTCAATAATGTATATTCGATTATCCCATCACATTTTGTAGATCCAAATATAGTACTCTATATAGATGTAATGAATTGGATACGTGTAGTGCGAACAATTTCGAACAGAACAATAATGTAGTTGAAAGAGAGCAAAACAAAGTCGTGATCCTTCGGGTATTATAGAACAGTTATACAAAGCACCTATGGAAACTAAATCGGATGATTTGAACTTTATGTAAATGGTCAAATCTTTTGGCGGAATTTGCAAGTACCTCTGGGTATAATTAAATCAAAGTGTTTATGGAAACTAAAACGAGTGATTTAAACATATGTAAAGCGTCAAACGTTTTAGCGGTGTTTGTAACATATGAAGAACAAAACTAGCTTTTAAACTATAAAAGGTATCTAATTTTCGATTGGATAGTTCATAATTATTTTAGCAAAGAAATAAATCACTTTCCGCTCCGTTGATATGGAATCATTATTATTCTACCAATCGTTTAACAATCTTGCTATTATTGGTTAGATCCAACTCTTTATGTATTATTCTTTCATACTATAACCAATCATATTCTTCCTTATAATACAACGCAAATAACACATGAAGCGTATAGGGAAAGAAGGGAGAATGTACACGAAATGTGATTTCTCGTAAAAAGCATTTTTAAGTCCAACTCTCCTGTACACGTATTTCGTATTCTCAAAAGCGCTTTAACTTGGTGATTTGTTCAACTTTTGAATTGAAACATTTTGAGTGGTTAACTGACATTGTGTACTACCTGTTACGAGTGTACATTTTTTTTCTTCTTAAAAGTGCACATTCTCCTTGTTTCCCTGTAGTCTTCATACAGTATGTGGCAAAACAAACAGTACTGAAATTACAACCATGCTACGAAACACATATCTAAGTGCATCGGTACAGCAAGTGTTCAAAGTGTCCACCCTCACGTCTCACGCAGAGTTCAGAACGATCCTGCAGATTTTTTAACATGTTGATGAGTACAGGTTGCTTGCAACAAGAGGAAATCTTCTCCTGTAATTCGGGAATACTTCTAGGCGGGTCCTTAGACCGGAAAACGGATTCTTTCAGCATTCCCCATAAGTAGGCATCGGGGGTCGTGAGGCCCGGGGAGTGGGATCCATCATAGACACCTTCTTCTCCGTTCTGAGAACAATTATCGCCACGCCAACTGCACTCTGCGCGACTCTCAACACAAACTAAACACTGCAGAAGACGTCACGAGCCGTTCCCACAACGCGTATGCGCGTCATACATGCACACATTTCAGTACTCTTTGTTTTGCTGCATACTGTATGTGTTTGAAATGAGGGTGAAGCGTTCCTAGATGCCATGAAATACAGGGTGTCCCAGTCATATGCGCAAATATTTCGGGAAAGGATTTGTCACTCCAAAATAAGAATAAATGTTCCTATAATCATGGGTCCGATTTCCCGTCCTTTTGCAGATAGTGTTTCCAACTTGTAACCTAAAGTCGACCCCTAGCAATGGGAAGAAAATTAATAATTCTCAATAGATCAAAAACGACGGATTGAACGAAAATTTCGTACACCGCAATGTTGCAAACTATGGTGAAATATATTAAGAAATTAAGTAGTTTGTATACAATGGCGAAAATATTACTGTCTGATCCATAGTTTGCAACACTAAGCTGTGTGCTTTACGTATGTTATTTATCATCACTAGAGGATGCAAAATACCCAATAACTCGACCATGTGTAACTTGAAAATTTTAAACGTTATACCAAGTTGGCAAAACTGACAGCACAATAATATCATGTTTTCACTCTTGATATCCACCACGTTGATAAAAACAAATTTCTGCCAACGAAATTTTCATTTAATCCGTCGTTTATGACTTACTGAGAATTATTCATTTTCTTCCCATTGTTAGGGTCCGACTTTAGGCTCCAAGTTGGAAACACTGTATCTCCAAAACGAAGCGAAATTGGACCCATGATTATAGGAACTTTTATTCTTATTCTGTTGTGACAAATCATCTCTCGAAGTATTTGCGCATATGACTGGGACACCCTGTATATAATTGCTCTAGGGTTATCAGTCAGGCCGGGTGCGCGCTATTCAGCATTGTTAAGAGAATACGAGACCGTCTCCTAATATGAGACCCCGAGCTAACTGCGTATGTGCTGTTGACGACTACGAAAACTTCTAATTAATTAGGTATGCCAACTACTGCGTAGTTTCTGTGATTGTGAAGAAAAAGCCTGGTGAAGAAGGAAGCATTTTTGTTTGCTGATTCCATAAGAGTTTTCTAGAAGGTGAACTTCGATACTCTTTGAATATACAGATAAGTTACAGTAACCTTTTCCATTGCATCATTCGATAGCATGTTAGTTATAGAAAGAATGACGAATCCGTTCAAGTGAATCTAACGAGTTGTAAGGTCGCTGTTCCAAATTATGGTGACAGACACTAAAATCATTGTATGTACCCCAAGGGTTTCCTAAAATGAGATAGGATCCTACAGATATTAGGGCTCTTCCCACTATGCCAGATTCGAAGATTATGTAAATACAAGAAACCTGGTCGAACTGGGAATTGCAGAAATTATTACCTCGTTACCTTATAAAACAAGATTATCTCTAAGCTTTCAGCGTCGAAGATCATCAGGGAGAACAATGGGTTCAATGCTTACGTTGTTACCAATGGGCACATGAGCATTGTGGAGCTACAGATACCCGTCTCATTGTCTACAGTGTCAGAAATCAAGGCAATACGAATGCAATGGAGTCATATTTGGATACGAAATATATAGGATCTCACACTAGGCGCCTTTTTTATGCTTTACTTTATATACACATGCACCATTTATTATTTGATGGATCAATATATATAATAATTACTTTTGCAATCAGTTCATTCCATTATCTTTCTTCTACTTTTATTAATACGGTAAAATCAAAATGGGTCTTATTCCGTGCATTCATTCTCTCTCTCTCTCTCTCTCTCTCTCTCTCTCTCTCTCTGTGTGTGTGTGTAAATATAATAAAATCACAACTCCAACTGACAAAAATGTCTCTGTGGTGTATCCAGTAAGTAATTCAAATTCCATCTGGTAGATGGATCCATCAGACTGAGCTGAAGAACAGACCTTTCCGTTCTATCCGACCACTTCGTTTTGTCAAACTTTCCCCTGCATTGTAATAGGGTGTGGCCTAAATTTACACTACTCGTACTACACACTGATTTGGTCTGGTTTTTATAAATCTCCAATGACTATCCTAAAGGAGTTATATTTACTGGATGACAGTGAAACGCTGGGAGTTTGAATGAACAGTTAAAGATTCATTTTGTTTAACAACCGAAAGATACACACTTTTTTTTTAGACAGAATGAAAAAGAAAACAAGACAAGTAATGATTTTATAGACAAGACCAAAAGCGCCCTTGCATAAAATAAACTGATTCTTTAAGAAATATCTGAAGAAAAGATTCAAAGTCATATATTACACCACCCATTTAGATCACGAGTAATACAATGGTGTATGGTTGGTTCATTTCTCTGTGACTTTCAGTTACTGAGATCTAAGGAGGGGGACAAATGGAGCATGCAAAGCAATTTAAAAGGACCTGCAAGCTTGAGAATCAAAGTAATAATTTCTTCTACTCTTTTAGACCATGAGAAATCCAACGGTGTATGGCTCTGTGACTTTCAGTTTCTGAGATCTAAGAGGGGAGACAGACAAACATTAAGATGGAATTTACTAACGGATTTCAAAGGACCTTTTAGGTTTAAAGTAAGGACCTTTTAGGTTTTCTACACCGCTTTAAACCATGAGGAATCCAAAGGTATATGGCTTATTTCTTTCTGACTTGTAGTTGCTGATATCTAGGGGGTGGAGAACAAATTGTATGCCTTTCCTTATTGCTTACATTCATGCGGAGGCGCTAACAAGAAATAGTAAAACAAAAACCTATCATAGAATGAAATATCTACTAAGGAAAAGACTAAGTGAAGACAAAATGATCAACAATGATGCTCATTGATATCAGTGTTGAGAAGATATGGTTTATTGCCAGTAAGTTGCTAGTACTGTGAGTGAATTTGCTGTCATGATCGACGTAACAAAAATGCTGAGAGCTCTCTCTGGTGTCAAAAGTGAAAACTTTCTCTGATGTGCAGAAGCATCGTTTGATCATCAATCTTCCTTTCCATCGGACAAGTGTCCATATTTAATAGACACTGTACATCAAACTCAAAGTGAATTGGTTCTCGCGGCACTGAAGTTAACTCAAGGCGTCAAAACTGACTATTCCTTTTTCGCTTTTCACTTTAATCTCATGAAAGAGAAACTAAACGCTGCGTTACGTTTAAATATACTGTAGTGGCTTCAATGCAGTTGTTCCGAAAGCCACAGATCCTGGTTTCAAAATTGTTTTGTGCAAACTGTTGAATTTATTTAAAGTCTCTTGGCATCTTTGGCTCAGACCGGAAGAATTAGATAGATGATGGGGAAGGTATCGGCCAAAGCCTTACTTAAGGTACCATCGCGGTATTCGACTGGTGAAGCTGAGTGATACATTAGAAAACCTCAGTCAGGATGGTCGGCCGCGGAGTTCAAACCCTCGTACCTACCCTTTGTTGTTCCGAAGTCCGCGACTTTACCGTCCTGACTCACAAGGGCTGGGTGTGCAGATTGTTCGTCTGGTTCTAATGATGTACTTATTACGTGCAGTATAAAATGTAAAACATAAACCTTAGTAGTAGGCAGGATTAATTGGAAATGTGCACTACGTAAGATAGAAACAGGAAAATAACGAAACAAGGAAGAACAAGCATAATTTGCTCTCTAGGTCAATCCAACGAGCCCATGCTTAGTTGAAGGAACTTCTATTAACATCCTAAACAACCTGGTAATGTTCTAAGGACAGAATATACTTTTTTTGGTAAAGTGGGTTCCGAACCACTTCATTTACCCGATCCATATGGGATATGAACCCGTTACCACGAGCACTGAAAACGACTCCGTTTTAATTCTACTATACCAAATCTGCCACGATATACGTCAGGCTTCACTTGAGTAATACAAGTGGTAACGTGGTGGACTTTGAATTACCAATGGGTAAGTACGTAGGTTAAAACCCGATGGCCGACCACCTTGACTGATGTTTTTCAGGATTTTCCTCAGTTCCACCAGGCAAATGACAGGAAGATACCTTAAGAAAGGCCCTGGCTGATACTTTCCCGATCCACTACCTACCCCATATAAGCCTGAACCGAAGATGTTAAAAGGCCATAAATTCAAATTCATGTGAGTGATCCTCTCCCAATTGAGGATGAAAATATGTCCTCGTGCATCTGTGACAAAAAATAATTAGAAAGTGTTAGAACAGACGTTCCTTATTTTACTTTTAAATTTGGGTGGAAAGTAATGACCAGTGCTTATATTTGTGTCAAAATTAATATGATTGGTTCGTTTACATTGAAAGGAAAAGCCCGTAGAGCTCCAAATCTCTGGAACCTTGAAATGTAGATATTATGCTGTACAGAAGATACTTGTGATAATAGATTACAGAAAAGTGGGTGAATCACTTTGAAGAACAAAAGAATGGAAGCATGTTCAGAACAGCTGTCGGTGTTTGAAGCAAATTGCAATTTATTTTTAAATTTTGTGACTAAAGATGGGGCTTGGATATACCAGTAAGATGCGGAGACTAAGCTACAGTTGATGAATTACAGCAGAACGGCTTACCGAGATCTAAAATGTCTCAAAAGCAAAACTATCAGCAGCCAATGAGATGGCTTTTGTTTTCTGGAATGACAAGAAAGTCATTTGGCTGGATATTCTTGGAGGATTCCGCAGTGATCAGTAAACGCTACGTTGCGTTCTTGTAGAAACGTCAACAAGCCATCAGAAATAAAGACTTGCAAAAATCTTCATGCTATCAAATTGTATTATGATAATACTCCATCTTACACATCTCTAGCCACACATCAATGTTTTGTACCTCCTATTATCCTGATCTAACTCCAATATTCTTCCACTTCTTCGAAGCACACACGCATGTCCTTCTTGGTTCTAGATTCAGTAATACCGACAATGTAAAAGTTGACTCTAACGTTTGGTGTGACCCAAAGCGTTTTCCAAAGGTGGACTCAAAAGATGGCTCAAATGGGCTGACATGATTTTGAACAGTCCCATTCTTTGTGTTAAGGATCAGTGTACATATATGTGTAGCTGCGACTTTCAGCACCTGTTCATTAGGAAATTATGAGCCAACAAGAATTACCTTCAGTACATACGTCATATTTCATATAAGTAAGAAATGTTGAAGAAGAGTTTTAACGAGTATAAAGTGAAGTAACGAACCACTAAAAGAATGAATCTTGTTTTGTTGCATATAAGCGATTTTAATTTTACAAATTATTAGTTTTAATCCAGATTATAAGAAAAGGATAAGTAAAATTCAGTGTTTTGAATGAGAATTTTCAAATTACAGAAATAACGGACGGAAAGCCGAGACGTCCAGTATTTACAAGTACAATGAGAATAACAGAAATTGTTAGTTAGCTTAGATAAACCAGTTTTTCAATGAAACCATTAAGTTTGCTTTCCTATTCCTATTTTACTATATCGGTCATTATACGTTGAATCACACAATTTCTTTTTTTAATGGTTCCATGACCTTTTATTTATTATTAGTGCTCGAGTTCCCACATGTATGTGGCTGAGAGAAACATTTCAGTTTGGAGAAAATCTCATGTTCTTAGTTTACCACAGGCAAGCTACATTTTGAATAGGGCGTTCTATTTTTTAATGTTTCAAAAATGAAAAACAGTTAGAAACCTGGAACCCAAACCGTTTTTGTTTCTTTTAAAATGTATTTGAAATTTGGATGGAGATGAAACACAGATGCAAAAGCATGTATTGTTTTCTGGTTCGTTACTTCACCTTAATTAATGTTTACATACAAATAGAAAATAACCAATTATATTCGCTCTTTAGTCGAAGATAAAAACAGGTGCAATGTCATAACATCTTATTCAAAATTAAAAGTGAAACAAGAAACTGTTGCCAAAAGTTTACTAATTATTTTTCTTTATACGTACACGTGGCTGGCATGTCACGGTGGTTGACACTATAACACACTGACGGGATTGACACGATAAGGAGCCATGGCAGGATTATCACAATAACACACCGCGATGGGATTGACAAGATAAAACTAACACAGGATTGGCTAGATAACACCCGCCATGACGTGATTGACAACATAACATGCTCTGACAGGATTGACAAGATGAAACGCCGCGACCGAATGGGCACGATGGCTTTGTTCTTACTTATAGATATTTATTTGTTCATTGTGTACTTCCTTAACTAATTCATATTTTTTGCTACTGACTCGTCTATTCATTACTATTGGGCTGTCACATAGCTTGCAAGCTTATCTTACTACACGATATTTCGCCAACAATGTATGTAAATTCTCTTTTTCACTGGTATTCTAGCCCCCAGTGTTACAATCGACCGCCAACTTCTAGCCAGCCCTAAGTTGAGGCAGTACGCAAAATATGACTTGGCCTCAGCTTAGCGGTCGATTGTAACACTGGGGCTAAGTGTATAGTCTTGGATTTAATTTTAGTTGAGTGTAAAGTAGAGGTACCTCCTACTGCTTCTTGCATTCAAGGAAGGTTTGAACACTGCCCAAGCCACTGGAAAGAATCGTGGTATCTACGGAGACAAGTCTGTTTCTGTAGATCCTACGGCTCGGAAATGGTTTTTGTTCTTCAGGAAGGGTAATTTTTACCTGCGGACGTCCCATGACTAGCCGACTTGATAAGGAGCGGCTCGAATTCACGAACATGGTCCTTAAACCACCCATCAACTAAACCACCTTTTTCTTTAGATAATTATTTATTAGTAGCGATGAAGTTGGATGTTGCTTCATTCGGACCACTGTAATGAACTGAGAAGGGACTATTAAGCTTTTGTGAATTTGATTGATGAAAATGCTTTGCACCATTCGATACGGCAGCCAAAAAATCCCCGGAAACAGGGATTTCTATCTGCAGAGCCTGAATAGGAATTGTGAGAAATGACGTCAAATTAAAAAAAGAAGAAAACGCCTCCGCTCAGACACGACAAAAATGTAACTAAGACCAAGAGGGCCACGAACGAAGATATCCCAACTCCTTTCCTTTTCCGCAATCAGGCCGGAGAGAAGCTATGGTAATGAAGGGAATTCCATGGCTGAAAGTGCGTAAATATATCTTTACACCATTCGATAGAGCAGAACAACTAAAGAATCGATTTCACAAAATCATATTGATCTCTCGTTATATGCAGAAGAAGTTCGGTGGGAAAATAAGTGAACGGGAATTTATCAGAAGATATTTGGTATATAAATGGTACGAGATGTGTTGAAAATATCAAGTATGTGGAACGATACAAACTCAGATTCGGAGAGATAAAAAGAAACTCACAACACTTCGTAAATATATTACTTACGCTTCTTAACACAATCCAGAAAATTAAAATCATTTCAGAATTACAAATACAGTTTTAGGTTTTACAGTGTATGAACAAAATTATATGGGGAGATAATAATATTCCTCTCATAAACTGTATATACACTCATCACTTTCTATTTCATCACATTCCATATACCTCTTCTTTGTTTTATTTAAAATTTCCTCTCATATATCATGATTTGACGCAGCATGACATGCACTAACACTCCCTGACTTTACTTTCACTTCCTCTACCCCACTACCCTCCTCTGACTGCATGCGATACATCTATTCATTCCCTTTTCCGTCTCTCGATTTGGGATTAATTATGACAGTGAAATGTGAGTGGGTTAATTGTGTTTCCAAAACTGATTAGAGGTGCCTTAGTAATTTCATCATCATTGGAATGACATCTGATTAACTTTAGTAGCTCGCTGGATGAGCTGATATTGTTACAGAACATATACATATATGTTATACGTATGGGAACAGCAACACATGAAATCTCTCATTAGTTTAAAATTGAACGATTTCATAAACATGAGATAAACATTTCTCTGGAAAATTTTCACATTTGTTGGACCAAGATTTACCAAACAAATTCAACTTGCTCATTTATATCGAATTTCCATTCTCTCTATGTTCTGTCTTTAATCGAATGTTCAATCAAACACGATAGACTATTATCGATTCACTAATAACTGAACTCTGGATTATATCAGCCATTTCTTTTTATCAAACTCAAGTGACTCTACATTTGCGTTATTTACAATCTTACATATTTAAGTGATTGAGGATAGTTTATTGAAAAGATCAGGTGAATTTGGGCTATAAAGCAATCAGCATACGTAATTTAAATTGTTTTTAGGTTAAAAACCAACATCGTTTTTCAAAAGTGCTTTAAAATATATATATTTGGTAACTTTCTCCTCATAATTTTTCACTTGGTATGTATATTCCTAAAATTTATTATTCGATATCAAACAATGTAGTAGTTCGATAGGATTACTCGAACAATTTGATAATTCTTATAATTAACTAGATAAAGCATAATTTAATAATTATTCAGATAACACATAATGAAACAATAATTTGTATAACGGATAAACCTAACCCCATCAGTACAATATTCAAACTATGATCTTTCTAAAGGATGAGCTAGCAATGATCTAGGTAAGGATAATCAAACGATGATCCGGAGTATGATTAATCAAACCTTGATCTGGATAACGGATAATCAAGTAACGATTCAGATAACGGAAAATTGAGCCATAATCCACATAACGAATAACTGAAAAAAAAAAGTAATTCATATAACAAATACTCAAGCAATGATCTGGATAAGGAATAATCGAACAATGATCTGGATCACGTACAATCTAACAAGGATGTAGATAACGGAAATTCGAATAATAATTGACAAAACAGACAATCCAACAACGATCAGGATAACGAATAATCGAAGATTGACCCATGTAACGGTTAATCGAACAATAGTCCACAATCGTTAACGAATAACGTCTGGATAAAGGATAACCAAACCATGATTCGAATAAAGGATAAACCAACAACGATCTGGATAACGGATAACCTAAAAATAGTTTGGATAACGTAAAAGCATAAACGAACACTAAATCGGAGAACGCACAATCGATTCGTGATCCAGATTACGAGAATTTAAATAATGGTTGGGATCTCTCGGTAATGGATAATCGAATAATATTGAATCGAATATCGATATTTGGATGGTGGATTATGACCAATATCCAAAGTATAGTTCATCAATCTACAAAGATTCATCCCAATAACAACGATTCTTTTGTTTGTTCCGGAACAATTCATCTTTAAAACAGTGCCTCCCGGTTCAGTAACTTCTACATTACGATCACGGTCGATGATTTTCAAACATGTAATGACTTGTTATATGTAAAATATGCACATTTTTTTCAAACGAATACTATGTCACACACATACTTTTGTTACTCTTCCTAAATGTTGTTAAAATTTACGTGCTTTGTTGAGTACACGTCATTCATATCACACATACATCATATGCAAGGTTTTACGACTTCCTAAGATAACGTTTGATATTCCTTATTTCGAAAGAGATTTGCAATGGTAGACTGCATTGTTAAATTATGCTAATTGATATGTACGTAATTGGCAAAGTTTCATTTCGTAATTCGAAACATCAGTCTTCCACCTCTCTAGATTGTCATAATACGAAGAATAGTTTTAAATGTGAATTGTCTAAGAACGAAAAGAAAACGTATTTGTCAGTGAAACAATGTAAATTAACAGATCAGTCAATAAATGTTATAGTATCATAAAACTGAATAAATGTTTACCTGAGTGAGTCCCCATCGTTTGGAGGCCTTTGCGATGGGATCCGTGACCTGTGTACATGCAGCGCCGAAAAGCATCACTTTGTTGGGGAGCTGATGCATCATGTCGAAGAATGCCTTCATGCCAACAGCCGCGTTGCACTGTAAAAGTAGAGAAAGCAAAAAAATCAAAATTAGAACAAAAACTAAAAAATATACTACAATGGAAATACAATGCTATAATATTGAATGTTCGTTCGATATGCCTATACAAGGAAAATAATAATGTTTTATTGGATTTGAAATGAGCTTGTTGCATGGATCAATGCATATATTGATCAACAAACACCAAATGAAAAATAATCATACAGTTTGAATGGCATTTATGGCCTCTAAGCACCTTTGGCTCAGGGCGGAATAAGGAAGGGAATGTGATGTGAGAAGAAACTCGACCAGGGTCTAGTTTGAAGGTACCATCTCTGCACTAGCCTAGTGTGAATGAAATAAGAACCTAGGAAAATCTGAGTGGAGATAACTGACAGCTGAAATCAATTCCAGATGTAAAATCAACGTTACACCAACTGAGAGAAAATAATAGTTTTTGTAGGTTCACACTAGAGGCCTTCACTGATATTCATGTTCACCACTAGGTCAATGAATTTCTCCCTCTCCGCTGTATTGGTCACAGCAGTTACTGTGAAATGGGGTCCACAGTTGGTCTTCTAGGTCACCTGACCTAACACCGTGTGATTGTTTTCCTCTGGTCATATATTAAGTATGTTGCTTACATACAACTTTGACCAACAACTGTAGATGAACTGAAAACATGCATCGTTACCACCATGGTGTCAATGACAATGAAGCTGCTGAAACGAAAAGGAAGGAATTTAGGGTAATTATCTCCTTCATGTTGCAATATTTATTTACAATGTTGACTTCCGAAATTTTAGAAATGTGTAACTATCTTCCTTTGCAGTTTTTCAGTATTACTATTATACCATACTTGAACAAGATGAAAAAAAATGGAGTAAAAATGAACTATTTCAATTTAGTCAAAACGGAATGAGAGACGACTAAATATTTGTCCTGGTTTAACCTTTTCCTGATACGGTTGCAGTGACCGTCGTTTTGAAATCTCAGCTTCAAGATGTCACTTGAATCGTATGATGCTGGAGATTCTGTTTATTTTCTTTCTAGGCTTCTACGACTTAACAGTTGTTTGAATATTCGAGCTATTGTTTCAGCGATTAGCATTGCACAGGATTTTCACTCTCGGTAGGCATTCTTAAATATATACATTCCTTCGATGGCTTTATAATTCAGCGAGCATACTTTCAGTACAATACATAATTTACGTAAACTAGTAAAAGTTCATTAAATTTTATAGATAATGTTATCATTCGTAAACTTGTATATCAATATTAGTCACGTTTAATTTTCAGTGATTCTTAAAAGTGTCTCTTATATTTATCATATATGTTAGTGAAGTGTGTAAGCAGAAGCTATGGATGACAGAATAATTCTGTAATAGATGATTTCTGCGTTATATGATTAATGATTTCAAAAACATATAATCATATTTATCTATAATTTATACCATAGTAGAGCAAGACACGTGGATTTAATTACGTACCAGTTTCCTGTATATACATGAATTATTGCAATTTCAATTCCATAATGTGTAGAGCAGAATTAATTAATTGTAATTTAAACGAAGTAGGCCTCGTACATTTCGTAAAGCGGAGATTCTTTAGTAAGATTTAGTATGGATTTAGTAACTTCAGATACCGCTTTATTCTCGAGTGATTTCCATCAGTAAAGTCTCATCTGTTTTAATCTTCATACTTAAAGGTGGTCCATGGCCACTTGCTTTGTGATACATCTAATATGGACCGGAACTGGTTCAATAGGGAACATAATATGCTTAACTTTTAAGTTGTCTAATCTTGGAACGTTTATCTTGGAATAATGGGAGAATTAGACCAATGGATACCACAGTGGTAAATCGTTTTATTTGCCTAGTAAAACTGAAGGGAACCCTGGTAAACCTCAGTCAGAATGGCCGGCCATGGGGTTTGAATCCACGTGCCTGCCCATTGGCGATCAGAATTCCCCGATGTTACCGCCTGAACCACGAGTATTGGGAGCTTCCATATTGAAGAATACTTCTCCAGCTGTATCATACTTTCTAATTTAGATATTTTGGTGAAAGAAATTGCGTTCGATTCAGATGAGTGACCTTTATCAATGTTAGCTATCATTATGACAGGTTAGGCTGCCTTCTTGTTAAATGATTTAACAGGTATGTCTCGGCTCATATTTAAAGTATCAATGTAGCATTAACGGTGTTCGACTGACGTGAGGCACCTTTATCAGCGCAAAGCATCATGGACCTTTTCGCAGTCTCTTGAGAAATTAATTTACAGCTATAACTAAACTTACAATTGAGGTATGACGCTCCAAAGTTGTCTACCCAACCCATTTATGGAAGTTAAATAAAACAGATTAATTAAGGTTGTGCTTTATGAATCAGCACTAGGGAATGCAGGCGAGTCACTACGATTCGGCACTAAGGACTGAAGGTCGCTCCTTTCGTGCTCTTCAAATATGTACTCCTGAGCAGGCGTGTGGCTCAAAAGGCCATGTTCACAAAGCGATGCTCAAAGAAAATTAGTTTGCATCAGAGATGGACAATTGAGAAACACGTATTGTGGCTCGTACTTAAGCATTAGAATGCAAAAAGGAATTAACATACTTCTGTCATTGTTTTTTAAATTTATTTATGGTCTTTTTGCATCTCAGGCTCATGGCGGGATAGAGTGGGGGAGAGGATATTGGAAGGTTGGCTAGGGTCTAGTTAGGAGGTACCATCTCAGCATTTGGCTAGTGTGACTAAAAAAACACTGGAAAAACCTCAGTCAGGATCGTTCCAATAATCTTCCGATTGCTGCCCTAGCAACTAAGTTACTGCCGTTCGGTTCCTGTCATTGGTAAGCACTTATGTATTTATTTAAGAACAGTTTGAAGAAAAATATGTTTGAGTTTAATTACATATTTTTGCTATTTCTAGCACAGACAAATAAAGTAAAGTTTATATTTTAGTTTTTCTTTGGCTTCTAAAAATTGACTCCCTTTTATAACACTACCAATTTTAAAGAAATGAAAGACGATTGGATCGACACACGAACAAACAAACGCACACACAAGTTCTACTCTGAGATTTGATGACAAGCTTGGCTCCTTCAGGACAATGCTCCAAGGCAAAAGGACTTTTAGAGCCATTTGAAAACTAAAAGATGAAAGAAGAATTGAGACTGTAGTAAACTCAATTCTAAAAGTAGGACTATAACTGATCCATAAACGAGGAAAATGTTTGAACTATGCCACAGCAATCAGAACTTATAAACTCCTGGATTTAAAGGAAAGAAAAATTCACTGTTGGTTTTGAAATTCCTTCCTCAAGAGCAGCAGAGAAATTAAATTTATAAAAGGGAGAGATGGTATTTTCATGTTCTTTCACACACACAGGGACGAACACGTGCTGGGAAAGCCCATAAAATGATGAAATTTTCTTTCTTGCTTGCACATTCGAGAATTCAAAGTCATTCGTCTATCTTTTGTTTCTTGTGGTTTGGAGCATCAAAAGGCTTCAAATAATGTAGCTTCAGGAGTTAGTTCTCTGCAGCTTATGCTACGACGCCATCTGTTGAGAAGCACTGATGCAGAGGCAAGCTACAATGCACTCAGATTGACAATGGGAGTTGATTGCAGCCACAATTTTCAGCTACACATACTCACTCACAGATGGGGAGAGAAAGAGAGAGTAAGAGGAGAAGGAGCAGAAATATTTTCATAAATAGAGTCGTCCGGGTAGCGTAAATTGAGGATACACTGCATTTTTGGGGGATGGGCGGTGGGGAATCACGCAACTGGCTCCTTTTGAACTAGTAGAAATCATAAATATTGAGCTCCCAGAAATATTCAATGGCTTACCATTAGATGGATCTAGAATCGGATTCTTTCCTTTCCGTAGAACGAGAGCAACAAACATTTCCAGTTTCTATGAAATCCATTTCGTATTGGACACTACAACAAACATTAATTTGTTAATACTTGAGTACACAGTGAAGAACTGTTTCCTTAAATTAAAAAAAAAGTTCTTATCTCTGCACCGAGAAATAATTTTCTTCTAAATGAGATATCTGCATTTCTCATTAAATTTAAAATGAGAACGTATCGGATTGAAAATAAGATAAGTGATCTTATTTCCAAATCGGCATGTTCTCATTTTAAATTGAGAAATGCAGATTTCTCATTTGGAAGAAAATAAGTTGTCGGTGCACAGATAAGAACTTTTTAAATTTAAGGATTTTTTTCTTATTGTATACCAGAAGAGTGAAAAACCTTTCAATTGACCACTTAAACTGTTGCTAGTGTACATCTAGCCTAATAGCACTGACTTTATACAATAATATTTCTTTTTTAAGTTTAAATTCAGAACATAAAATACTGGACCCAATAATTTACATTCAAGCTAGATATTTGCCAGCTACATAAATTAGGATTCAAAAAGTGCTACGAAATATTTATATTACATCTTGTATGCGAGAGCATCTTTCAGTTTTGTTTATCTTTCTCTTAAAACACACCATGCTCTTTTCTTCAGTCGCTCATTTGCCGTCGGGATATGGCGAGGGGAAATGCAAATGAGGTAGGTTTTAACTTAAATGAATTTCCATATCCTAAGGCTGGAATTTTAGAAAGGAATTGTGGTGAGATTTTTTTTTAGTATTCTTTTCATGAATAACGCTGTAGGCTGTCCAAAGAACAAGGTTTTAACTTCTGACATTTCTTCTACCTCTACTTTCCATTTCAGCTTTACTGTCTTTAACATAATGTTAAAGAAAGTTGGTTGAGATATACGTATAAAACCTCATTTATCAGCAACTCCGGTTATCCGGAACGATTTAGAAAATAAGTAATTTTTCGTCAGGTTCAAAATGCATCGTTTACAATTGAGTGCGTGTAATTAATTTTCCACGGTATAAATGGACAGTGTTATCCTGTATTTACCCTCTACCTTTAACCTGACCTTAATAATAATTGTAAAAAAAATGTCATTGTATTTCCGTATTTCCTGGCGCTTATAACACGAAAATTCGTAATCTTGTTTATCCGGATTTTTTTATTTATCCTGAACGGGTCAGGTTCCACAAAACCCGGATAAACGAGGTTTCCGTGTATAAAATAATCCGTTTGGTGTCCTAAAATCTATGACTTATTCTTTGTTCATGTAACACTGTTTCTATCATTACATCCCTCTGTATATAATTTTACATACACTGTTAAAAATTTACTACACGTTGCTCGGAATTCTCATTAAAGTTCTGCAGAAGATTTACTATTTAATGTTGTTTCATTGGAATCAAGGACAATCGCAGAGACTTTTCGTATGCTTAGATGAATAGTTTCAGTTCTACACGTGCGCAGAATGAGAAAACGGTTTATTTTCGCAACCGTGAATGCAATTCTGATCAAGTATTTGCTGCCGCCTTGAATTCTTCAATACGTCTCATTTGGAAATAAATTAGAACTTGAATTCTTGAATACTTCTCATTTGAAAAGAAATTAGAACTTGAATTCTTGAATACTTTTCATTTGAAAAGAAATTAGAACTTGAATTCTTGAATATTTCTCATTTGAAAATAAATTAAAACTTGAATTCTTGAATACTTCTCATTTGAAAAGAAATTAGAACTTGAATTCTTGAATACTTCTCATTTGAAAAGAAATTAGAACTTGAATACTTCTCATTTGAAAAGATAAATTAGGACTTGAATTCTTGAATACTTCTCATCTGAAAAAAAAATGAAATATTTTCAGTGAATGGGAATTCCGTTTCTTAGTTGATAAATACAAGAGTGAGATCAAATATGGCGTAAATCCTGGGATCAACTTAGTTTATATCTTCGGAGTTCAAACAACGTACTTCTGACCTTCAATACTGTTTGGATTTGGTCACTTTTATGTCTGGAAAAGTTTAGTGAAAACAGTAAGACTGCTAATTAACCAACCCGTGTTCAAATCTCGTTCATGCTCCTTTTATTTTTTCTCTCTTGCTCCCATAATTCCTGAAAATTAAATGGTGGCTGTTTTGTATTAGAAGTTACTTTAAATGCCCAGGCATTTATTGTTGCCTAGGGCAAGGGTGCCAAATCGATACCGAATGTACAGAAATACCATGATTCACATCCCAATCTAGATTTCTTGAATACATCAATCCAAATAAGACTCTCTACAGTTCACTGCTATCTTGTTCGCAGATATCGGAATCCATAGGTGTAAATGATCCACGGATCCAGGTGCAGTATTTGGACTTATAATATCCACCTTACATAAAGCATACATTTTATTTTTCCCAAAACAAGTTCAAAATTTAGTGTACCCTCTTATGCATGTGAATGAAAAATATATATGTACGATGACTACTAAGGGTACTAAAATAGATCGATATGCATGACTTGGTATCGGTATCACAAAAGAAATTCGTGAAAGAGAAATCCAGCAAAACACAATGTTGAAAAAGATTCCAGGTACATTGAATAAGATATATATTTTAGACGAATAAGACATATCTCATACAGGGACAAAAACGTTCTAAGCGCATTGAATAATATTATATTATACACGAGAATAATTTATTTTGTAACACTACAGGAACAAAATAACAAGTGAGGCCTCTACATGATGATAAAGTATTTATATAATCTACCAATTTTCTGTGAAGTCTAATTCACAACTGGGAGACCTATTTATGTCGATTGACAACTACATTGTCAACACAAGTACAGGGTAAGTCAAAATGATGTACCCGATTTCATAAATTTATTTTGTGAAATATAATGAACATATCTGAATGTAATACATGTGGTAAGAAGGGTAACTCTCAAAGTTTTTTCAGTCACATCACAAGTGCTCTATGTGAGCACCTCGCGTAACACGACACACATCAAGCCGATAGTCTATCTCCTGCCAAACCTTGTGTAGTGTGTCACGGTCAATCTCTGCAATGGCTGCTGTGATGCGGGCGCGAAGGTCACCCAATGTTGTTGGAAGTGGTGGTACGTAAACACGATCCTTTATGAAACCCCACAAAAAGAAATCACACGGGGTCAGATCGGGGGAACGAGGTGGCCAACGAATGAGAACTCGATCCTCCTAAGATGCACGGCCTATCCAGCGCTGTGGCAATGCCTCATTGAGATGATCCCGAACGCTGCCATGGTAATGCGGAGGGGCACCATCCAATTGAAGAATGAAATCTGCACTATCCTCTTCGAGCTGTGGAAGGAGCCATTGTTGCAGCATATCAAGAAAAACATGGCCTGTCACAGTAGGTTCAAGGAAGAAAAAGGGCCCATAAATCTTTTCAGGGGAAATGGCACAAAACACATTCACCTTGGGTGAATCGCGTTGGTGTTCCACAACTACGTGGGGATTATCAGTTCCCCAGATCCTTACGTTGTGTCTATTCACATTCCCAGAAAGGTGAAACACCGCTTCATCACTGTAACGTAACCTTTCGGCGAACCCATCCTCTTCCATTAACGTGAGAAAATCAGCACAGAAAGACGCTCGAGCAGCATAATCAGTGTCTCTTAAGGCTTGTAGCAGTTGCAAGCGATAGGATTTCATTTGTAAACGTTTCCGCAGAATTCGCCGTACAGTTTTCTGTGGCATTTCAAGTTCCCTCGCTGCCCGGTGGGTAGACTTCTGTGGACTCCGCACAAAACTGGCGCGAACACGTTCCACTGTCTCTTCCTCAGCTGAAGGACGGCCAGTCGATTTTCGCTTACAGATGCAGCCCGTATCTCTGAATTTTTCATACCACGTACGAATGTTTTTTCCAGTAGGTGGGTCTCTGCCATACTTGGTACGGAAATGCCGTTGAACACTCATCACAGAGTTGTTTACATGGTAATCCAGCACACAGAACGATTTCTGCTCTCCAGTCAGCGCCATTTTCGTTAACTGCTTCCAGCGCCGCGTAGCGGTAGACAATGCAACCACGCGGGACATAAACTAAACTCAACTAAACTTTGAACTTTTGCTTTTCCTTGCGCGTAGCTCACATTAAGATATGTTCATTATATTTCACAAAATAAATTTATGAAATCGGGTTCATCATTTTGACTTACCCTGTATATCGAACTAATAACAAGGATATTTGGCCGTTTTGGGTAAATTTCAATCGACATTGGCGTGATACGATACTTCAACATTAAATACTATTCCTGAAACATAGAAAACGTATCACATTTCAACTCGAAAACATACAAAAAAATTGGAAGATTAAATTTTGAAGTTTAGAGAAATGTCATGTCTCTGAAGATGTCATTCTGCAATATCTGTAGACATTGGGCGATATTGTTCGGAAGATCGTCATGTGTGTTTAAAAACAGTTCATGCAATGGAAACACAACATGTGCTACATTTAAAACTTCTACACGTGCTCTGCTTACAGCCATTCTGTAATAACAAATACCGTCTATGTCACCGGATTTTCTAATCATAACCATTGGTTAAACAGATGTTTTAAGTACCACTTCAAATGTGATTTACTAACACCGCTTACGCAATTCCTTGATATGACGTCATTTGTGAAGATGCCGTCGTAACTTTGAGCTTCTGTAAATCCGAAACTAGGAAAAATTTTAAATTTCTTCCAAGGAACCATTTTCTTGTTTTGATATGAATAATCGCATCCCAAATTTTGCCACATTATTTGACGAACACACTGTATATTCAAGAAGTTTGTTTAGCAAGAAAGCAAGTCTTGTATAATCAGTAGATTTTGTGATCAAATTTAAAACAAGAAATGATGAAAGAGAGATTGAGAAGAAAAGACAAGTACACTCATGGAATTTTTATACCGCGGAGAAAGCTAAGTGGATCAAATCAGCAAATTTCCAGATTCGTGTTGCGCATACGAACCTTCGACTCGAATTTTGGATATCCGGATTCAGTTGATTATCTACTCACTTAAAATACATTTAGGGAAACGACTGTCACTGAAACCATCGCGATGAAGTTGTTTGTGAAGGGAATGTATTGTGATACTATTCGTTATTCATTAGAGCTATTCGTTAAGCAATAAACGAGGAGTCCCGAACCCAAGGGATAAAAATGGCGTTGACGAATAAAAGTAGCTCAAGGTAATCTTTTATATATAACCCGAAATATATGACACAAAACTGTCATATTTTTGTACAAAAAAATCTTGGACCTTTATGTGTTTATGTACAAAATATGACAATTTTCTGTCACATACGAGGGAGGACCCAAAAGTAACCGGAATTTCGTAATATAAATTTGTGTATTTATTTTTGGGTGTTACAAATTGAATCCTTCACCTACTGAACTTCTAAGTCGCCCTGAGTGAGGTTGGTCTACAAGTGACAATTCACCATCCTTGAAGTTTGGAAATCGCTCGTAAATTTGTGGTTTTCCCTGAGCGGTTCATTGTAAGCTGTTTCAAGCATTACAACTGTTTTCCCTAACAGAAAACAGAATTCCACAATATCACGTTGTTTCCACTTTTCAATGATCACAAAAGTCGCCGAACAAGCGATAGGCGCTTAACAAAAAGTTATTAGGTGACACCACGACTTAACTTGACCACACCGGTCGACAGACTAACGCAGAAGTGTCCCCGCAAGAGGAATCTAGCGGTGGAAGCATGTACTACAACGGGTCCGCCCATCAGAGAATGATTGCGTTTTCTTTTGGGTGCACCCTCGTATATTTCGGGTAATATATGAAAGATTACCTCGAATGTCTTTAGTTCGTCAATATCATTTGCACCCCTTGACTTCTAAAGTCGACATATTATAGTTACGCTTAGGTTCAAAGAAAACGACCAATTGAATTTTTTCTAAACCCCAGAAACTGACATGTGACAAGTACAAGACGTGAAATGTTTATTTTGAATCTATAGTTTATTTTAAAATCTTGGCGCAATGTTGCCATATTGTTAAAATTTTTGAACCTAGAATATGTACCAAGCAGCCACTTTCTAGAACTTTGAGTGTACTTTCGGCATTTGGGTTTAAAGTGTATCTTATTTTTACATTCTTTTCTTTAGTTCACAATGGTTCGTGGTGTCCTAAATTTATGCAAAATTAATTTAACTCATTTTCCGACGTCATACAAAGGTCAAATTTTGCAAATGGACGTAAATCGGGTGACAATACAATATTCCATTGTTACTTTCATATATTTTTATATATTTATATATTTTAAAAGCATATATAAATTTTTTTAATACTACGCATAAATACTAGCCTGCAATCATTTGTAGTTTGACTGCTTGAAGAACATTTGAGAAATTGGGTAAAATATAATTAAAAAACTTTCAAAATAAATACTTTTTAAAACAATTCATACTAAAAAGTAAAAAAAATGTTTATGAATAACTGAAAAGAAAAGCACGCCGGAGTGCGCGTTTCATTTTTTACTTTATACTGCGAGTGGTTCCAGAAAAGTATATGTTCAAATGTCTTTTAATTAGTTTATTTTCACACACACATACGTATATACCAGGTGTATGAATAAGTTTTTGCCGGTTTTTGTGGAAAAGAAAACACGTAATTTTCAAGGGAAATTAATTTTGTTTTATTCAAAATATTGGCCATCGGCTTCTACACATTTCGCCCATCTTTCAGGTAATTGATGCATACCATGCCAGGAAAACTGCTTGTCTTTTGCGGCAAACCATTCGTCGAGCCATTTTCCAACGTCTTCGAAATTGCTGAAGTGCTGCTCTGCGAGCGCGTGCCCCATTGATGCGAAGAGGTGATAGCCAGATGGCGCCAGGTCTGGGGAGTGTTCCAAGCGATTTCAAGGTGTCTTTCACTGGTTTTGCTATGTGAGACAGCGCATTGTCGTGTAACACAATCACTTTGCCATGTCTTCGGGCCCATTCCGGTCGTCTTTCGATCAATGCGTGATTTAAATTAATCATTCGTTGGCGATACCGTTGTGCATTAACGGTTTCGCCGGGCTTCAAGAGTTCATAATACACAATACCGCTCTGGTCTCACCAGACACAAAGCATGGTCTTCTTGCCGAAACGATTTGGCCTTGGTGTTGAAGAACCGGCTTCGCCAGGTGAAAGCCACGATTTCTTCCGCTTCGGGTTTTCAAAATAAATCAATTTCTCGTCACCCGTCACAATTCGATACAAAAATGATTTTCTTTCGTGGCGTTGAAGCAGCATTTCACAAATGACTTTGCGATTTTCCATTTGACGTTCATTTAAATCGTGTGAGACCCATTTACCCAGTTTATTGACTTCCCCATTGCTCGTAAACGTCTGCTGATTGTTTCTTGTGACACATTTAATGCTTTTGCCAATTGCTGTTGAGTTTGAGTTGGGTCATCCTCCAATAACACCTGCAATTGCTCGTTTTCGCACTTTTGTGGTCTACCAGAGCGCGCACTGTCTTTCACATTGAAATCACCACTTTTAAATTGTCGAAACCATGTCTCACATGGTCTAATCGATGGAGCGTGTTCACCATATGTTTCTACCAGCACACGATGACTTTCAACAGCCTTTTTCTTTTGATTAAATAAGAAAAGCAATGCGTGCCGCAAATGTCCTTTTTCAGGCACACACTTCGACATGATCACTGAACGATAAAACAAAGACGCTAGTGTTTGGCGGACTCAACTTATGTGTGTTTGTAGTTTAATGTCAGACGAACAAAATGACGTATGTGTCAAATGAATACGCTGCGTACTTTTCGCTGGCGCCATCTCTTAGGTAAACCGGAAACTACTTATACATACACCTGGTATATATATATATATATATATAAATGGATGTATGCGCGCGCGCGTGTGTTTGTATGTATGTTCCAGCATAACTCTGAAATGCTTGGAGCAATTTCAACGAAATTTGGTACACATATCACTTACAATCAGGAAAAATACTGTAAGAGTAAGACACCCTTAGCACCGCTAGGAGTGGGAGTGGGAAGAGAAGACATTTAAAAATAATCGAAAAGGACCGATATGTGTGTCGAATCCATAGTTTTCGGGGTCGCTGATATGAACAGTGACAATCCTGATACAATTTAGGTCCAAGTGCAAACCACCATCGGCATGTGGGGTTGATAAGGGCTGAAAAATAAAATTTCGAAAACGACATAGAGTTAATTCCTTTCCTGTCTGTTGGAACATTGGGATCAATAAAGACCCGAACAACGCCCGGATATCAGCTAGCTGTCAGATATTTCTTAATGCGTGTACTGACTAAGGCAATCACCAAGTAAGGGAGTTTGAGTGCTTGTACCTTAGTACGGAGCAATTTTTGGATCAAATCTTGTAAGATATATCCTGAAAGATTTCCATACTTTCCCTTCTGTCACACTAAGTGAATGTCGTTATTTTACCTTGATGGAAATATGAGGTCACTTCCTTTAAAATTCTTTGATTAATGATTAATTAATTATATTTCTATTGACTGGACTGGAAACTTTTGGTTTAAGCTTGTCGTGCCTGAGGGATAAGTCCATCGATGATCACTATCTTTTATGGGGGACAAGGAATAGGAAGGTAGCAGTCAGAGTCTTATTTAAGGTACCATATTGTTATTTAGCTGGTGAAACTGAGGAATATACTAACGAAAACCAAACTTAGGATGGCTGGCAGCGAGGATCGAACCAGTATGTTTCCCGGTCACCAATCCCAAGTTTGTGAAGTTACCGCCTGGTGTACGGGTGTTTGTTGGTGCGTTCTTTTTTTTAGTAAAAGTATGAGCTGAAGTGGCGTCTAAACAAGACCGCAAGACGTCCGCCGGCAAGACCTCATGAACATAAATTGGAAAGTTAGCGACCAGAGTCTCCATTTAAGAAACCATGCAAGAATACGCCGAGTGGGACTGATGAAAACCATCGGAAATCTGAGTAGGACGACTGACGTTAGCTGCATTAGAACGCGCATCACTCCCCACTACGCGTCCAAAGTCAACTCTAGCACTTAAGGTACTGTAAATGAGTTTTCGTATTGTATAAAGTTTCAATGAATCCGATCATGACAAGGTTCGAAATTTTTATGAACCGTGCAATTCATGGAGCAACCGCTTTGTGGTGGATAAACTTCGTGTGCGTGGGTTTTCTGAGGGTTCTCCTGTTTCCTCTTACTTTCTTCATTCCACCAATCACCCAACATCACCCATCTGGCCTGAACCAAAGTTGTCTAAAGTCTTTAAAAATTAAGTTTAAAAAATCAAAACTGGTGTATGACACCTGACTGATCGTGTAGAAAATGTATCGGTGTTTTAATATACTGTATTCACACAACTAATTGACAGAGTATACTGAGCTAACGATTAATATTTGACTTACATTTGATAAATTAAATCATACGATATTTTGAAATAACTGAAGTCTTTTAATTAGAATTGATTATTTTGAAATTGTAAAATACGTAGGTACTTAAATTACACTATAATAAAAGCAATACAAATACGGATGCTAGGATTTTTAGCTTGGGGAGGTGTAAAACTAAAGTTAGAAGGGTGTACGCAGGGGTGTGCTCTAAACAATTCTACAAGAGGCTCGCAAGTTCCTTTAGAAATCACTAAACGCACGAAATACACACACGCACACCAGGGGTTCCGACAGGATTTTCAGTTTGGGGAGGTGTAAAATCAAAAGTGGAAGGGTGTAAGCAGAGTTTTGCACGGTTTCTATCGATTTTTGACCGCAAAAATGTTAAAAGTTGGGGGTGTTCTCGAGGATTTGGGGGGATGGCACCCCTCACAGAAGGTGTATGTCGGAAATACTGACGCAACCATATTTTGGTGACACACTGAACATATTCTTCGTGGTAGTGTTATTGCATAGCAATAGATTACTGATGTATCGTCAACAATGGGAAGTATTATGTGTAGAATAGGACATGTTCAAATTAGAAAAGTACCTTAATTTTATTGAATTTTTCCTCTCGAACAATTTTAACCAAGGGCTCAGAATAAATGTAAATATATAACAAAGGACTCGGGCGAACCCCCTCCAGCACATACCTGGATGTAAGTAGAGTTTTGAAGAGTTTCTATCAACATTTTAAAAGTAAAAAAAAAAGAAGTTAGCGTTATGTGCTCGACCATTTAGAGGGGGTGACACCCTGCCATTGGGGACCTGGTAGAATCCCTGAAAACAACATGAAAAAAATAATTTCGGTTTAAACACTCAACTACAGTGTATTTTAATGCTAACTAGATATTGAGAGAGCAGTCAGTCAATTAACTCCAAATTGTTTGAAGTACCATTACTTACATTTTTTTTCTTTGAAAATAGCGATTAAGTAACTAAAAATCCCTTTCGGTAGGCCTACAGGCTGAGGTAGATTTCGAAGTTTCGCTGGGAGCCGGGGCTCGCCTCTCAAATTCAGTGCTTTTGAGAGGATGCGCCTCCTTTATCTTAACCAAAATCTTCCTGCAGCACTACACCACCACGGAGTACATCTTCACCCTCCCACGGTTGGCTGCGCCCCCAAAGGGAAGATTTGCCCCATTTATTGTAACCTACTCTTGGTCATACACCTTCATTGAAATTTCGTTTCTCTACCTTCAATGATTTGGAAATTGGGTTTTTGGGGCGGACATTTTGGATCCAAGTTGACGACTTTTTGAAAGTTTTCTTATTTTGTCGTGACCTACTTGTGATAGTACAACTTCAAGTAAAATTTCATTTATCCAGCTCAAACGGTGTGCAAAATGGGATTTTGGGCGGTCATTTTGGATCTAAGATGGCGACTTTTCCCAAATGTTGTGATATTTCCCTAAGCTACTCGTCATAATGCACCTTTATGCCAAATTTCGTATCTCTAGTTCAAACAGTGTGGAAAATGGATTTTTAGGTCCGCCATTTTGGATCCAAGATGGCGTCTTTGAACTCATTAGGTAACATTTTCATAATCAAAAAGTGATGTTGTACCTTTATGCCAAATTTGATTTCAATAGCCCCAGCGGTTTAGGCTGTGTATTCTATACAACAATGGGTTCGGCGGCCATTTTGGATCCAAGATGGCGACCGATTTTGCTCATTAACGAACGTAACCGAGCTATTAAACCTAGAAACAACATATAAAAATTTGGTTCAAATATCTTCAAAATTATGGCCGCTAGCGTGTTAATATATATACACTTTCATATCGTACCGATCTCAATAGGTATATTTTCTTCGAAATCTACGTAATAAGTCGCAGATACAATCATTAAAATGTCAATCAATATAATTTTAAAATAGTAGAAATATCTACATACTGAATTTCCTAAAATATTGTACATTAACGGCCATGTAGACAATATGGTACATTCACCACTTTGTATTCAAACTTAATTAGAAATAATAAAGGCAAAACATTGCCATCTCTTGGCTGCTACTCTTTATACGCCGAACTTAGATGAGTTAACGTTGAAATAAAACATGAACTTGTAGAGAAATATGACGAAAACAGTTTAAATTGGTGAGGAACTTACTCAGTCACAAATAAATAATGTGATCATCTAAAGCACTGTTTATATAATTATGTAGGTCAGTCGTTACATGACTATTCGCGAGTCAGAATAAGTAATGTGGCCAGAACTACGAAACATCTAAATCCCCTACTTTTCTGGTATTCAACTCCCACAAAGAGCTCACGAATGTTTTACTCTCAGCCAGAGGTGTAATTACATTTTATGCCCCGCACCCTGCAGGAGAATACCCAAGGCTGGAGGTCAATTCAGCCCATTGAAAGGCTGGGGTGAAGGGGTCCTTTGGAAGGGTCGGGTAGCCCGCATTGTGGGGTTTTGCGCCATAATAGTTACACCCCTGCTATCAGCATAGTATAGGAAAATTCCCCAATGCTTCGCAACCTATAAAAGTTGTACTGTTATACCGTCGTTATGAATGTGTTAGGAATATTCTTTTATGAATTCAGAACCTATAGAGTGTACGCGTCTTAATCCATTATCAGAATGAGTGAGAACTATCGCGCACAGGAAAGCAAATGATTATCGTATACCGCTTGGAAATTGTTTTGAGGAGTTAGGGAATATTCACATAGGCTACTTCTTCGATTCCATTTTCCATCTTCTATTATCAGTGCCGTATCTAGAAATTTCCCTATGGGGGCAAAGTTAAATTTTCCCGCTCTTTCCATCTTTCTTAGCCAAACAACACAACCCCCTTAAACGTGCCGCCAGGGGCGCTTTCCCCCTTTTGCCCCTCTCCTCCTAGATCCGACACTGTCTATTCCAAACTTTGATAGATGATTTAGTACAACATTGACTTTGCATTCGGAAGGTTCTGGGTTTCTCTCAGTTCCACCATCCTGAGTGATTACCTCATAACTAGGCCCAGGCCCACTTACTACCACATCCTGTTCTCGGCCTGAGTCTAACTAACCTAAATGCCATAAATAAACGTAAAATTGAAGAAATGTAGATCAGTAGATTCGTTGTATATCTTATAGATAGGATCAGATTCTAGTCTTTTTGTTAGAAATGCGCCACTCTAAAGACATAAAAACCTTTTATTAAGAACCTACATTCAACATATCGTTACACAGTAAAACTAATATTAACATAATTCCCTTTAGGATATGGTTAATAAAAAAATTGGTTGTAAACAATAAGACACCTGTTGAACTCAGTAAATTTCAAAGTTACGAGACGAAGAAAACCGAATTCTTACAAACCGGGCCGGCTTGATGGGTATTCGAACTGTTCCCCGAACTGGGCGCCAATATTTTGAGGGCGTGCGTGTATCAAAACGGGTAGAATAGTATATGTTTGTCACAATGTAATATATAGAATTCTTTAACAATTTCTTAATAGAAATATTATTTTTTATTTTTACAAAACCATCCTACATGTTACACATCTTTTGTCCATTAAATAAATTTATATATGTATCAACTTTAATTAAAGAAATTTACACATATTATAATGTATTATACGTATATAAGTAATACGTAGTTATTTTATTAGTTTAAAAGTATCTTGAAGCGGATGTTTTATTGTGTTCCACAATTACATTTAAAATTTTGATTTTCTCTGGCTGAAAACAGTTGACAAATGTGTTAGTTCTACTGTACGGGTTCGGAAAATTAAATTACTATTTATGAGGGCGCATCAAAAACTAGGAACAGAGCACCAATTGACTTTGAGCCGACTTTGCTTACAAATTAAAGAAATCTATAAATTATTATTATTATTTTGGTAATAAATATTGCAATATTTCAGAGGTTCTCATACATGAGCGCATTAATACAGCGTCAGCAGAAACTTAAACAAAATAATACATTTCTTACTGAAATTGTCACATAATATTACAAACTATTATTTTGATACTAATATATACAAAATTACAAAGAAACGAATGAAAAAAGACTGGAAATATTACAAAAATAAATCAAAATCAAACTGTACTAAATGAAAAATCATATGGTTTATCTCGTGAGCAACAAAATAATTATCCTTCATAGTTACTGTAGCAAACTAAATTATTCATTTCTACTGCATATAAACAGCAAATAATGGAGAAAGCAGGAAAAATAGCAAACGTCTATGTAAGAACTTTTACAATACACTGTATTTCTGTAATATTCCCAATATACTAAGAATATTCGGCGACTTTGAGAACGTCAATCACAAATTCCAGGAAAGTGCAGGATGTGTGGGATGTGAATATATAAAGTGATGGAAGGAAGACTTTAAAAATTAAAAAAAAAAAAAAAAACAATCGGTTGAAAAGCCCTCATTACCTATAATGGCTTATTCATCTACCCACTTTATTTTGTTTTCTGTTTCGTAAAAGCATCTCGTGACGTGTAATTCCTCAAGACATGTTGAAGCAAAAAACAGCAAAAACCGACATAAATAAATTGAGGAGAAGCGAAAGTTTCTGTTTTAGATACATTTTAAGTTTTGCAATTCACCGTTAGCAACCCAAAGAATGCGTGTAATTCAAACTTTAAGGAGTAATTTGAATTAACCAATACGATGTCGTAGCTACGAATATATAAAAGAAGTAAAACCTTTTACCTGCGTCACAAGGGGCAGTAAAACTGTGGCATTATGGGTAATTCTGAGGACAAACTCTGCTTGTTGCCTCTAAAGTCCGCCTCCTGTGAATTCTACACTCCCGCCATACAAAAAGCCACAGGCATCCGCAATACTCTTTTCTGCATATCCTCATAAACCACCGGAAACAAGTCATAACACGGTAACAGAGAGAGATGGGGAGAGGGGGAGACCGTCACCACATAGGCAGTCCTTTCCGCTATATGATTAAGTTGATAGCACTTTCTAAGAACGCTAACGCCAGAGTAGCCCACGGAAAACACTCAAAGCATAAAAATGTTTTTTTTTTGCTGCTCCCAACGGACTTTTAAAAACGCTTTTGCTAACATTATACCTTGTTGAAAAGATACTAATATGATTTTCGCAAAAGATTTTACTTTTTTTGTACCGTGAAAGGTTCTAAAAAGGAAAACCTTTTTTGAATATGATACCACTTGAACAAGCACTTTTTTTTACTGAAGAATGGAATTCATCTTATATACCAGGAATATAGTCACAGGTGTTCCATTGAAAAATCTTGTTCACAAAAAATATACTTTTTCGTTACTAACACATCTCCATAAATGTCAGTTTATTCCTGATATAATGTAAAGAAATGTTATTCTATTCAACGATGACAGGTTATTGATAAAACTGAAATATCCTCTGGAGTTATTGTTTCTGGAGTTAATACTGTAGCAGTATTTTCCTTGAGGGACTTTTTTCATTTATATGACTGTAAGAAAGAAGATACAGTAGGTCTTCTTTAACCCGGCACGTTCGAGACCACGGGCGTGCCTGATTAGCAATTTTCCCGGATTATTGAATATCTATATAGTTTTAAAGGGAATACCAAAGAAAAGATAATACAGTACAGTACAATGATATTTGAAACAAGTTGTATCTGTAATAAGCTGCTCTATGGAAAGAAAAAATATACACGAGCGTTACCATTTAAACAAACGTCAACAAATTCCCGAATCTACCCGAAAAAATCCGAACGCCAGCGATTACAGAATGTGCCGAACCGAAGAATGGCAAATTGAAGAGAGCCTACTGTACTTGCCGGCTGGGTAGCCGTGCGGTCTACGGCAGTAGGTCAACGACTCAAAGGTCCCGGGTTCGAATCCCGGCAGGGGCATGGATGTGGATTTTAATGGCTAAAGGACGGATCATGACAAGCCGAAGTCCAAAGTTACAAGACTGGCCCATGTAAAAAATAAAGTTAAAGTTTTACCTACTGGACTTCTCTTGGGCATGTTATCTTAATATAAAATGTTCCTGACAAATTCGGGTAGTAACTATGACATTTCTACTAAAATAAGAAACGAGAATTATTCTTTTGTTTTCTATGAAGATTATCATTTTTAAAACTACTTTTAAAGAAATCGCATGTAATTTCCACCTAGATTTAAACATTTTTTTTAATTTTTAATTTTATTTATGGCCTTTAGGCATCTGAGGCTAAGGCCGGGATAGAGGAGGGGAAAGGATTCGGAAAGGCGTTGGCCAGGGCCTATGTTGAAGGCGCTATTTGCCTGGAGTGACTGAGGAAAAACCCTGCAAAAACTTTAGTCAGGATGGTCGGCCGCTGGGATCAAACCCAGGACCTTCAGAATGCTACGCCAACGCTCCACCACTGAGCTACGGTGCGGCGACTCGGTAGATTCAAACAGTTGTTATAGTGGGAACCACCATATGTATGTCACCTTATGAAGATAATGCGCTTCTGTACTGCTTCTTTTGAGCATATTACCGTTGAAGATAAGCTGGAATGTAGAAAGGAGAACTCGAAGATGTAAAGAGTTGTACTCCTTCATGACAATGCTTGACCACACATCATTGCTCAAACTCAAGCTCATATCATGGCATTAACTTAAGAGCAAGTGAATTACCCTCCCAATAGCCAAGACGTAGCGTCAAATTACTTTCATCTGTTCCTTTATCTAAAGCAGTTCTTTACTGGACAACTGTTCCTAACGATGATGAATTCAAAGGGGCAGTGTAGAAGTGGTTATGTTAACAGATTTTCTTTATTCGATGAATAGAGAATTCAGAAGGTATACTGACCAAATTTTCTTCAGTGATGTTGAACTCAAGAAGCAGTGCAAAAGTGGCTATCTTCAAAGACCTTCCTGTTCGATGAAGAGGGTGCTTTGTAATGTGGAGAAGTACTTCAATGAATGGTAAGTCTAGTAAACACACCTTTTCAAAATAAATTATTGTTTGTACTTGTAAATAGGAAATGGCACACACTTTATTAAAAGTCTTTGTGTTTTCCACGAACAGGTTTTCCACGTACAGATTGTTGGAAAACGGATTCCAAACTTTCAGAATAAAACATCTTTCTTAATAAAGATAAGATAAAATGAATTGTATGGGCGGTAACAGCACTATGGCTTACGCCCGTCCCGTCATCTTTCTTGAAAATATATGCAAAACATTTTAATGGAAGTATGGGGAAAATCGGTTTGTTTCCGTGTCAGATGTGTTGAAAATGATAAGGCGGCAACAACGGGATCGACTTGTAGGATCGACATTTTGAATTTTATTTTAAGGTCTTTAAGCCACTGTGGCTCAATTCGTATAGATGATGACGGGTGAATTGATGGAATGATGAACGTGGGACGAAATGGGAGTCCACCGAGAAAACCAATGCGCGTTGTATTCGTCCACCACAAAGTCCACATGGCATGACCCGGAATCGAACCGACGATCCCAAGCACCAGAGGTGAGCGCTCTACCACTGAGCCACCGCGGCCACTTGTAGACTCGAGTTCGTATCAAAGAAGAGGTCACTATGACCAACAAAATCTTTCTATACGTAGAAGACTGTTAATAGGTGATGCACAAAGGCGATTCCTGAAGTTAAAAGGAAGAATCCCAGTCGTATCAAATTATGAAAACATATACACGATAAAAGATATTCATAAAGCAAGAAGCCCTTCTTATTTGGTGAAGCGTTGGCTTCACTCTCGAGAGCTTCTGGGTTTGATATTAGCGGCCGAGCATTCTAGTTGACGGTCATCCGGAGTTTTCACACCAGACAAATGCTGGGATGGTAACTTTAACTTAGGACCTAGAAGACTCTTTCCTACATCCTTTCTCCTATCCTATCCCGGCCTGAGCCACAAATACGCAAAGGACAGCCATGACATTCTTAATTTTGTAATTGGAAACACTTGACGATGGAAATCCTTTCGTGCGGAAGTAGCTAAAGACTGAAGAGTTTGTAAAAAACTGTCAAATTACCATTACATAAATTATTATCTTAAGATGAATTATGAAAGCAAGTCATCATTATCATCATCAATCTATAGGCCGGTTAGCAGAACCTCTTTTCTTTCAAAGTTCCTTCCTTCCAACAACTCTCTTCGAGGAACCGACTCTAGTCACTTCTCCTGAAACTCTCAAATGCATGAAATCACTAACAATACACACATACATGCAAGAACTACACAAAATAAAGAAACATACGATAACAGGACACGCACTCGCATTAAAGTGTGTTAAATTTGCAACGGTTAAAAATCAAGCGAGGAAAACGATGAAAATCGTTTCAACCACAATTTGCTTCTTGCAATCCCCCCCCCCCACCACCAAAAAAATAACAACAAAAGCAAGCGATTGCGAACAAATAAGCGAAACACGAAACATATTATTCAAATCCGAAGTTGCCTATCTAATTAAATCTATATGCATATTAAATTAATAGCTGAGAGAGTTGTCGCGAAGCATGAAAAGTTTTTTTTAAAAAAACCACCTAAATCATTTTGCTTATCTCCAACGACAGAGTATATCTGAGAAATCTATGAAACAAAAAAATTAAGTTCATGACTCTGTGTTTAGATCTTTTAGCCAACAATAAATGTCTGATGGGGAACGAATTTTAAAATAAAATTCTCGCAGAAGTTATTAATTTCGTTGACAAGTAATAATTATCTTTTCTTTCTTTGCACTAGTATACTGTTGAATGTGTTAACAAAGATTTTGTTTACAATCTAATCCAGTACTAAGAACAGTATGAATAAAGAAGACAGGTTTGTAGGTCAATTAGCATTTCAAAGAAGCATATTCAAGATACAGTGCTGATAAATTAGAAACAAATTTTATACTTGAACTAGTAAAGGTGCAGTTAAGATCTTGGTTCATACGCAACACAGCTTTGTGATATATTTTAGGACCATTTTCCTGGATATACGAGTTCCTATCTTATTGTTTTATGTTCAAATAATCAACTTTGTTCCTTTGTAAAAATTATTTCTTAACAAACTACCAACTTTATTATTGGGTTTGCATCAGCCGACAAAGAAGCCATATTAGTATGTGCGTGTACTATTAACAAAAAGGGCTAGGAACGATGCTTTCAGTTACTGTTTTATAAATAGAACCAAGGTTATTTAGAAAAGAATGTCGTTTTAAACATTGTCAAGTCAGTCAATTTTCATTATACAAAACATACGATAATTTAAACGAAAAACATAGTCTCTCGAAAATTATGTGTCAAATATAACACATCTAAATTTTACTTCTAGAAAACTGACTTCAGATTATGGATGCTTTGCTGAAATATTTCCTGAGGAACTACTGGAATGCCGTCTTGAATCTTTTCCTTAAAGTACTAGAATGAGCTAGGAATGTCTGGTAAACGAAACAATTAAAATATCTCCCATCAAATCGTAATGGCGTGGAAATAAATCGGTACTCGTTTGGGGCTGTTAATGTGTCTTCTTTAGATGTTTCCTGGAGATAGTTCTTCTTCGGTTTGTAATGACACAAAAGCGATATATTTCCATTGATTTCCAAATATTACTTACACCACGGTACTACACCCAACGCTTTCACCGCATTATTGAAAAAAGTATGCCTTCCTGTACAAATTGTTAATAATGTCCTAAACGAGTTGGTGAGTTCCAAGAACAGGATTTACAGTCTTTGGTAAAGTGGGTTCCGAACCATTCCATTCAATTGACTCCTTACAGAAGTCATGACCACGTACAAAGAAAGGAAACCTCCTAACCAGTCTTATGACCAGGTGCCCATAGCCCTATGTGAGTGACTATGTATAATTGAATCGGTCAGTTCGAAAGATGATGTCTGCACAATGTTCTGAAATGAGGATTTTTTTTTAACGTAAAATATACGGATAATGTAAATACACACTCTCTGATAAAATTCATCGTAAGATTAGTTTAAATACACATTCTCTGATACAATTTCTCCTGAAAATGCTGTAAATGTACAATCCACATAGGTCAGTTGGTAAATCGTTGGCTTGGAAATAGCAAGATCATCGGAATGATCCAAGCGACATGACTCAGGTTTTATCAGGATTTTCCCTCAGTCACACCAGACGTATGCCGGGATGATACCTACAAACTGGACCCTGGTCGACTACCTTCCTACATCCTTTCAGTCACCTTATTACGGTCTGAACCTGAGATGCCTAACGGCTATAAATTAAAAAATCAAAACACACAATCTATGATAAAATTTATGATCTATGATAACCTAAGATGAGCCTGAGATGATCTATGATCTATACATAATCTATAATAAATTTTATAGTGCAAATTCAGACTCACTAATAAAATGTATCATGAGAATATGTAAATACATACTCTGGGAAACTTTATCATGCGAATTTTGTAAATACGCAGTCTCTAAGAATAAAAATATTATGAGGATAATGTTGCCTAAGACTGGAATAACTACAGTAAATTTAAAAGTGTTAAATTTACACACATATTTGCGGTCTTTAGTTTAACAAAAACATTGTTTGGACTCGCTCATATTTTCACTATCTTTTGAAGTAGAGGAGAAATGGCCCTTTTGATACGAACGATTTAATTAGTAAAAATATGATTTTTAGATATCAGCCATCAGTTTTAACCAAATACCCAGTAAAATGTTCACAAATTCATCGTAACGGGCTATGTAATTTTGTCATCTTTGAATCAGATTCTGCATTCCAAAACTGTAAAATGTCAGTGATTTATTTCACTGTTGTGGATTAGACAGATTCTTTAAATGACGTTCACAAGAGGACGATAAAAGTGCAAAGTCCGAACTATGAGGTGGATGATAAAAAATGGTCTACCTTAGTTTTGCAATTGTCTCGCTTGTGTTTTGCGTGTCTTCTAGCCCCTTTGTAGAGATATTTGGGGATGCCTTGTTGTAACCGCGTTTTGTATGTTTATTATTTTCGTGTGTTTTCCGGATACCCACAGCAGTACATAATTATTTTAGCACGATGATTCTCTTTAATGAGGGAGACGATCCGGCTTCAGATGTTTGTTATTTATGTCGTCGTTAGGCGGCCAATAAAAACTTTGTCAATAACGTCAATGTCCATTCTTAAAGTATCTCACATATGGTCTTATTGTCCTCAAATCAGTCTTGTTGTTGCTGGCTTAAGAATTTCAGAAAAATGAGTGGATTTTCATATTATTTACAGTCAATTAAGAATGAAATGATGGAGAAAGTAAATCAATTCAAATATATGGGAGCATATTTAACAAGCAAGAACGAGGTCACGGAAGAAATAAAGAATCGCTTAGTATCGGGTAACACATATTTCTATTCAGCCCAGAAACTCCTAACCTCGCGATTAATATCAAAGAAGATGAAATTAAAAATATACCCAAAGATTATTCTGTCATTAATACTTTGGCGGTTGCGAAAGCTGGAGTACGATCCTAGACGTTCAACATAAATTACGTATGTTTGAAAAATCAGGTTTGCAGAAAGGAATGCGGGCCGGAACGAGACGAGATAACTTGAGAATGGAGGAGACTACATAATGAAGAACTCACGTACTGTATGATTGATCACACATTATAAGAATAATGAAATCACAAAGGCTAAGGTGGGCAGGCCATGTTGTTCGGATGGGTAAAAGCAAAGATGGTTGGTAAGCCTGAGGTAAATAGGCCGTTGAGAAGACCGAGACGTCGTTGGGATGACAATATCAGAAGAAAACTTCGAGAGGTCTCGAAGGAAAACTGATTTGATGCTGCCTAAGGTAGAACCCAATGTTGAATGTTTATTACTGCATCGATGAACTTTCGAGTTCCTTAAGCCATAGAGTTAGTTAGTTGCAAATAGAAAAATTCATTCCTACTCTTTTTGATGAGGTGTTGCTACTCTTTTAACATTGCAATGATTTTATTATTTAAAAAAAAGTCACAAAAATAAGAAAAATGCATACTTTGAAACCTATAGTTTTTAGAAAACATTTTCGTTTATTATTTAATTTTGAAGCAATAATTTTTATTTGCACCTTCTGGAACAAAATGCCTTTGGGCCCTTATCTATTGTGACATTACAATTTGTACAGGATATAAAAATATGAATGAATAGGAGATTATTTTCACGTCATTTTTCATTAAGTATAAAGTCATTTGTATTTCTATTAGTAATTTTGCATATTCACCAGTCGAATAGACACGAGGGAAGTACTTTAATATGCAATCAATCAAATCGCCATTGGAGCATGATAAATGAATATACGCTTGATACACCGTTCGATGTGAAAAGCAAGAAAAGAGAAGAAGAAAAAAACACTCTAATGAGAATTCCAGAATAATATTATTACCAGTCACTCAATAGTCGTAAGGTCATTCGAACAATTGTTGCTACCTGAGAGGATATAATATGGTGTATGTACAGCTATCTCTGTTGCAAATGACGTCAATATGAAAATGTTATTCGCAAATGGAATAATTCTCTTAAATGCTTATAAATCATTTGAGTTCAATAAACCTGTATGGAATGGTTCAGTATAAATACATTTTTAGCAGATAACAACAGGCTCTGTGTTAATAGGTAGCGCATCAATACTCCCCTACAACAACAACAACAATAAAGTACTACTACTACTACCACTAACAATAACAATAACAATAGTAATAGTAATAATAATATTTGTTTTCTTTTAATTTGCAATTTAAAAATGATTAAGAACAACAACGAATTTTTTCAACTAGTTATTTTTTCCCTCATTATACGGTAAATAAGTCGTTTTTTTTCAATAGGACAGCTCAGTCTAACTAAATACGAACAAAAACACCAGAGGTGCAAAAATTCAGCCAAGTTCATCAATCCTACGTGAAATGGAGGATGGACGAGCCACGTTCCTTGGCGACAACATAAAGATGAACACTGGAAGTTGGCGCTAGGTGGCAAGGTTCATAATGTTGGAGCCTTAGGGTTGGTGATGGTGGGTTTTAGGGCCACCACCAGCCTCATAGCTTGAAGAGCATAAACCTTGCTACCTCGCGCCCACTTTCAGTGTTCATCTTACATGCTGTCGCCAACGAATTTGGCTCATCCATCCTCCATTTCACCCCTGTTTAGAGCTGACGAACTTGGTTGAATATTTTCACCTCTGGTGGTTTTGCTCAGATTTCACAGCTACGTGCATACTACATACTTACATCGCTTCGCTGGGGTGTTGCTCCCCCAACTCGGGGAGTTTTGAGGGACTGCGCTTCCTTTATCATAACCAAACTCTCCGGGAGACTGCGCCCCCATGGTGTATATCTACTCCAATGCGTCCGCATAGGGGAGGTTTGTCCCATTTATTGTAACCTACTTGTGATTATACACTTTCATACCAAATTTCGTTTCTCTATCTTTAGTGCTTTGGGAAATGGGTCTTTGGGCGGCTATTTTGGATTAAAGATGACGATTTTTAAACGTTTTTATATTGTCGTCACCTACTCGTGATGGTACACCTTCATACCAAATTTCATTTCTCTAGCTTGAACGGTGGGAAAAATAGTTTTTGGGTGGCCATTTTGAATTTAAGATAGCAACTTTTTCAAAATGTTGTAATATTTTCATAAACTACTCTTAATACACCTTTATGCCAAATTTCGTATCTCTAGCTCAAACGCTGTGGAAAATGGATTTTGGGGTCCACCATTTTGGATACGAGATGGCTTCTTTGAAGATATTTTGTATATTTTCGTAAATTAATAGTGATGATGTACCGTCATACCACACTTCGGTGTTCTAGCTCCAGCCGTTTAGGCTGTGTATTCCATGAAAATTTCATTTTGGCGGCCATTTTGTATCCAAGATGGCGACCTTTTCAAAATGTCGGATTCTTTCCTTTACCTACTTATCACCCTCCACCTTTTTGCTAGATTTCATGTTTCTAGCTTATTGCAAACGCCCGAAACAGTATGATGAGTGAGTGAGTGAGTGAGTGAGTGAGCAAGTGAGCAAGTGAGTGAATGAATCAGTGAGCCTGAAATATGCAGATTTGAGGAGTCCACAACTCGATGTTTCAAGCTACGAATATGAAATTTTGCACACCTGCACATTTGTGCCATACCTCCTTAACGTCGAAAGCTCATATGCTTATCTTTAACATCTTTGTTCATACGGAGCCTTGAAATCGCCGATTACCTTCCGTTAATTTAGAGAACTCTCTCAACACAACAAATGGCTACAATTCGTTATAAAATATGACACAAAGTCTCTAATTACATCACAATTTTTAGATATTAGAAGCCATATTAAATTAGTTAAGCCGGGTTGTTTCGGAAAATACGAAAGTTTAGCTGCATTTCTAAGAAACTATAAAATTTAAGTAACACAATCTTTATTTTTGGCAAACTGTTTAATCAAAATCCTAACCATATAGGCATAGATTCTTTGCACGATTTCTTTTGATAAGTTAAATCTGAATTTTGACCTGACCCGTAAATATGCTTCGAATCTCTTTTAATAATACTTTGTTTGTCTGTTCGTAACGGAGGCTATTATGGCCTCAACTAAAGCAAGGAACACAGAAACTAACCTCAGATTTGGGTTCAGAGACCTTGTTTCGCATTACTTTCATTTCAGTTTGCTGTCCTGGTAAATATTTATTTATATACTGGAATATTTCTCTTGTTTTTTGTCTTAGAAATTCGTCCTCAAAAATTTTTGCACGCATTAATTGATCACCCTATATATACAAGGTGAGAAAATTAGGGGCCAATATTCTAAAAGGAAACATTCTCATCGAGCCAAGAAACAAATTTCTTACAAGAAATGTGAAACTCGGGAGGTCCTGGTTTCGATCAAAGCGATCGACCATCCTGACTGAGGTTTTCCAGTTTTTTTTCTCAGCCACACCAGGCAAATGCCGGGATGACATCTTCCGACCTGGCCGACGCCTTCCCGAATCCTTTCCCCTCCCCTATCCTGGCCTGAGCCTTAGATGCCTAAAGGCCACAAATAAAATTCAAACAAAAAAAAACGTGAAAACAAATGCATAAGTTTGGTGCTAGAGGAGGCCCTAGTTAGCGAAGCATCTTGATACATGACGCAATAATCTTCATAAATAATTATGTAATCCGTGTCGGGTTAGGAAACCATAATCGAAATTGCATCCAAAACATCTATCTGCGCAAAGTTTATGATCGAGGGAGCGCCACATAAAACAGTTTGTGGAACGTAAAAATTCCGTTGCGGAGGAATTTAGCGATACGCATTAAACTGATTTAGAAATTTTCGCTAAACTGCAATCGGGTCATAAATTTTCCTGAGTACAATTTCGATTATTATTTCCTAAATCGACACGACTCACACCATTATTTGTCAAGTTATTACGTCATTTATGACGACACGGTGCTCACTTTGGACTCCTCTAGCTTCGAAACTACGCATTATTTTTTACATTCCTTTAAAGGATCTTTTCTTGGTTTGGTGTGACAAATTTTCGGTCCTAGAATATTGACCCATACTTTTTGTCCACCCTGTATATATACAATTCTGCGTAAAGCTAAATTAGTGGACAGTAATACTCAAAATCTTTTGAATATTTATTTTTTATTTTTGCAAGAATATTTGTAAAAGGAGTCCTAAATATTTAGAATGCAACGTCCTGAATGTGATATAGGAAAAGTAACTTCCATCTTCGTTATTTTTGTACAGTCTAAATAGTCATCTTACAGAAGATAAATAAAAACCTTTAGTAAGTTCAATCAGCATATTCAGTGTGAGTTAGATTCAATTTAATGTCGATGTGTGAGTCATCATTCTTGACCACTATGAAACGGAGAAACGGTAGATTGCAATGAAAAAGACAAAATGAAGTGATAAAAGTATATTCAATCATTACATTATAACCTTATTGAATTTCAGATTCAAATAAGTTTAACAACGATAGCTTTGAGAAAATGTAAATATTCGTTCTCCAAATGAATATGTCTCCAATACAAATGTTTGTTATAAATGACTACTCTGTAACGATAATCTCCTTCTTTTAATAATCAAGTGGATCCAGAAAACAAGTGATGTTATCTTTGTATTGAGAAATCTCGGGGGAGATAAGATACATACTATAATAAAATGCCATTAAAATTATCTCCTAGTGTATTGATTTAATTTACAGCTTTCCATTATGTTAGCAGTTTAATTAAGGATATTACGATAGAAATAGGAGGAGAGAGAGAGAGAGAATGAAAGCAATACCAAATCTGAATTAAACGATCTTCTTTGTAATGGAATGTTGAATTCATTCGCGTTCGCTGGATTATACATGCTACTATCAACGGATTTTATGTCCTGTATGCAAAAAATGGTTCCATGAAAACTGTGCACTCTAATGTTGGAAACAGGATTGAAACATCTGTGAAATTTATGTCACGTGGGAGCCAATAGTAATGAAATGGGAAAACTCTATTGATAATTCAATCCATGACTTTTTTTTTTAATCGTGGAGAGACATTGTAAAATACACACATACAAAGTTGCCAGATAAAATCATGGATTAATACCAATATTTCAATGTAATGTTATTGCACCTATGTGAGATTAATTCTCGTTCACTGATTGGTTTCGTTTTACAAGTACGGTAGTGAAGGAATTGAAATGACTGAGCAACATTGGAAATAACAAAGCAGTCTAAATGGATTGATCCCACCAGGTCATCTAAATAAATGTCTTACTTCAACTCCAACTTTATTACTGAAAATGCAAAATACGGCAGATGACAAACTTTAGGGCCAACTTGAATACATATTTTAAGTGAAGTCGTTAAAGAAGTCTTATTAATATCAGTGACGGTGAAATTGTATACAGTTTGGTTCCTTGATCGTTCTCTGTTATGGGCGCTCGTAATAAATCGACAGAAGAATCTGGAATTTGATCTCATCTTTGCTGATTGTAACAAACTTTTGTGCTTGTTAGCTGCAAAATATTTCTGGCGTGGCACAGTGCGGCCGATTCCAAAAAAGCTGGCCAAAAGTCAAAAACGCAAGTGAATGATTTCAAAATCTGTACTCGTTTTTTTTTGTTCGCTGACTACGAATCTGAAGTCAGAGTTGTAAAATGTAGCCCCTTCATCCCCTATTGACAACCTCTATTTGTGAAACAGCCTGTATATCATGTTACAATCAAGATGAATATCATGCCCATGGTTTTTTAGGTCTCTGATTACGAATTGGAAGTCAGAGTTGAAAAACTGAACCCCCTCAACAACATTTTAACATTTTAGCGTATACTTAAATGATAATTGTTTTTAATGAAATATAATGTTTTTTTAATAAAGAATTCCTGATTGGTTTTGGGCGGCCATTTTGAACATATTGTAATATTTACCTAAACTACTCGTGATGATACACCTTTTTGATAAATTTCGTAGCTCTAGCTCAAGCGGTGTGGAACATGGATTTCGGGGTCCGCCATTTTGAAACGATTGAATAACAAACAGGGACAACTTCGTGCCGAATCTTTTTGTTTTATATTGACGAACATACATTTGACTCTCACTAAGAATAAGTCTGACAGCGGAACAACACGAAACAACATAACTTTTTCATAATAACATAATTTTAACGCTTTCAATTAATAAAAATCAATAACAATTACTGTTTCACTAATAATGTATATTTTATAAATTATTATTTCGTAACTTTTTTTTATATATTCTACGTACTTTCAGACGCTGATTCCATCTTATTTGATTATAACCTGCTTCAATCTAAAGTTTTTATACAACTTTCAACACGTGCGTCGTTTACTGCCTCAGTAACACAATCGATGCCAATCGAAGAAAGGTAGCTTTGCGACTCCTATTCTGGGACAGGTAAAAGGAAATAAACAATTTCATAAGTAATTTCTGAGCTTTACAGATGTACTGTAACCAACCAAACATGTATAAATTCCTAACTAGTTACTTTCTTTTGGACTTTTGGCCAGCTTTCTTTTGTTTGAATCGGCCGCACTGCGCGTGGACCTCTTCGCCCCGGAGATATTAGTTTCCACAAGAATATTGAAATCCTTTACCGCCAATATCTCCGAAAGTAAAAGGGCTAGAAAGTCTTGTGAATTTTCGTTGCGAATAAAATAGATCGCGTAATAATTGAACAGAGTTCAATCACGGAGAACAGCTCGACCATGTAGCCGTCACATGTTTATGCTTGAGTTTATGGAAGGATGTTAAAATAATGTTTTGTGTGTTTTAATATGAGGACACTGTTTCAAATATTGAATGCAAAATAACAGAACATTTGGAAACTCTGATTCTGTAAATTACGTAAACGATAACGTATTATTTGTTGTTAATCATATGTCCCTACACTTCTTCTCCAAAGTCGTCTCCAAAACTTTCGAAATACATTCCTTTCTCGCTATATGATAAACGCTATATGCAAATAATCTCCCTCCTCTCCCATGGGAAAGGCTATTCTGACAGATTTGGATAATTTCACAAATGAAAATATTCATTGATGTAGTATTAAGGAACAAAACGAGGTCAAACTGGACCAAGACAGGGTCACGGTATCAATTTAGTACAGATTCGATCAACGAGTCACTGGGTCACATAGTCAGTCGGACAAAAAAAAAA
>JAGDQP010009713.1:45068-58061 GCA_022664845.1 Lepisma saccharinum | reverse complement strand
TCGGTGTTGACCCAGCATCGTGAGGACAATTGGGGAGCTCCTGTGAATAAAAGACTGTGGCGATCACAGTGAGAGCTTCGGCTCTCCTCTCCCAACCCGTCTGGTCAGCGTGGGACCAGTAGACCAACTCCTCCCTTCGGGGAGAGGCCTCATCCACTAGTGGATTGAATATGGCTGTGATTTATTATATATATATATATATACTGTTCAAAATTTCCTGTAAGTTTGTCCAAATACCGGGTTTAACATTGTCTATTTAAATGGCAAACTTCTCCACTTTAAAATCAACCAACGAAACAATATCAACTGTCTCATCGAACCACGAACTTCTGAATTCTACTATATGCGTGTCCGTATGCGGAGAAGGCAATTTGTTAGTGACTGAATCAGTGACGCAAATACTCTCAACGATTCTCGAGTGACTTCCATCAATTAACCAAATTTTCGCTGTAGTCGCTGCTGTCACGATCATCTCAAGAAGGACTGGAGAAGGTGTTCTGGTCAGCCCCAACTATTGTCCTAAACAAATGTGAAGGCCCTTCAGAAGTCCTTTAACTGCAGCGAACTTTGCCCAAGCGCGTAGTTGTCAATTTGTAGGAGAGCAAGCGGGAAAGACTTGTGAAACAATAAAAGGGGCGACGGAATCTTGCAAAGTTGCAAGGATTCCTGTGTCTGATTCACTGTGGGTAAGTCACCTTCCCATTTGATTTCTACCATACTGTTTCGATATGTGCCGTGTTGCCACAGCTCTTGACATCGGAATGAAAGGTCGAATTCATTATGCACAGTTTTCTTGATAGACATTAGAGAATTGAATGATACATTTGGCAACAAAACGAAAGGAAAACAAATGTCGCAGATACGAAGGGAAAAGGTGAGATCAAAATCTTTCTAATTTTTGCAGATAGTAAGGGCGAAATCGACATTTGCCCTTCTGTTGAGTTCGCCCTTACTATCCACAACGTCTCCTATTTTCTGACCGTACTAGAGACTATTTGCGCTAGGAAACCTCTAGGTCGTTACAGACCGAAAGGGCCTGAGCCTACCCCAACGCCATCTGTCCGTGGTTGGTGGAAATGCGTCCACCTGAGTGACGGCTGTGGCGTCGCGCCACGTGGCTACGAACAGGCGTATTAGGGGCTTTCTAGACCGAATATCCGTCACGTATTTATTCACGTGACTCTCCAGTTTGCCTCACGACGCTGGGTGGACGCCAAAAAATGGAACTTCAGCCGGGAATTGAACCCGGGACCACGTGGACATGAGTCCAACGCTCTAACCAATAGACTATGGAACTCCTCTTACCACTGTATAGCCAAGCAAATATATATATTAATTATTTCAGCTTTCATACATTATCTCCATTATATAAACCATGTAAGACTGAAAGAAAATGTGTAGGCCTATTACCTGACCTTCCGGTCGTGCTCTTCTAAACATTTTCTCTTTAATTAGGAGTGATTTATTCCCTATTTCTGCTCAATTGAGAAATTTGATCAGTGTTATATTTGGTTATGCGATGTTTTGAAAGGAACAAGTGTACAGAATATATAAAATTCATTACATGAAATGTTGAATGGCCTCTTGTTGCTGACGTCATTCTAAATCGTTAGGACCTGCATAGTATGGCCTTGACTCGTTTTGTGAGACAAAGAAGTTCTTACCATAAGTCAGCGCAACGATCACTTTACTTGCAATGCTTGTATTTTCTCCGGTACATTATTATTGTTTATTTTTAGTCAAAATCTTCATTCTTCAGCAGAATGTATTTTGTTCTACTTTATTTAAACGAAGTTCATTTTGAACCAGCAACACCAATCCGAAATCTAGACAGGTTTATTTTTAGGGGTGTACGTTTAGGGAAGAAATAGGAACATCGTTAAAAATTAATTTAATAGCAATTCCATATTGTACCAGTATTACTAAAAAAAAAAAAAAAAAAAAATAGTGGCCGTAGCTTAGGCTGTAGCACGTCTGACTGCGAATCGGGAGTCCGGGTTCGAATCCCGGCCACGACGATAAAGACTTCTCGTAGTGCTTCCACTCTAAGGTACACTCACCGTCATATCAAATTGAGTAACAAAATTCCTTGGTATTTCTGGATACTTTGGGCGATAAAGGCGATAGAGCGTGGGAGTGACCACTCAACATCAATTCGTGCTGTGAGTCCATGTGGAGCGCTCATATCCCCATGCGCCATTCATGGCGCTTGCGCATCACACAGGGGCAGTGTTTAAGGGTCAATCCAAGTGGGTTTTCCCGCCTTTTTCATTTTACGTCAGTTATTCAAATTTCAGTAGAGGAAAACAGAAATTAACTTTCACAGACCAAAGTTCGTTTCGTCCTTCAATAATGAGTACAATTAGTCTTAACAAAAAGTTAATAGTAAACTCTTGATTGTGTGCAGACACTTTTGGGATAGAGTTAATTGAACCTTACATGCATAAGGGCCATAAATAAAAAAAAAATATTTTATCTCAGTCTTATCACGGTTTGTTGAGCTCATAGACATTATTATAAATAATAGCAAGAAACAAGTAAAGCAAAAACTATTATTCTAAAGCGCCTCAAATCAGCGACAGTCAAATGACCCATAATCCTTAACAATAATAATCAGATTAACCTTTCACCGCTCAGAAAGCAATTACATAACTTTTCAGCGATATATGTGCCCGAAGTTTAGCAAAATTTCTTCAAAACTATAGACACAATTTTCTTCAGAATTCGTTTAGGCGATTAGCACAGTAAGCCACATTTATTAAAGAACTTTCAAAGGAAACCAGTATTTCCCTAAATCCATGTGACATCTAAGAGCATTTCCTTGTTAGTGATTCTCCGTTTAATTATCTTTCAGAATGATAAACATAAAGCCCACTTGCGTTGTAACACACAAAACATTTTACCACGAAATAAGAACTCAGTGCAACACAACACACAGCGCCCCAGTACAAGCTCACTGATTTTGAACTAGTGGAGCAGATTCGAAATCTGCTCACGCCGGTCACTTTTGATTATATTTAAAAAAATGAATTTTGGATTATTTATGGTCTTTAGTTATCTATGTCTCAGCCCGGGCAAAGGATAGCGTAAAGCAGTGATTCCGCCAGCTCCCCCTGTAGGGAGTATCACCCCAAAATCCTCGAGAACGCCCCGCAACTTTAACATTTTTGCGGTCAAAAATCGATAAATTCATGCAAAACTCTACTTACACCCTCCCAATTTTGACTTTACATCCCCCCAAACTGAAAATCCTGGCGGAAAAGACGTCGGAATAAGTCAGCCAGGGCCTACTTTGAAGACACCATCGCAGCATTTGTCGGATGCGACTGAGAGAAAAATTTAAAAATCCTGACAGAAAGTGGGCGACTAGTATTAAAGCCAGGACCTCCCGAAAGCGAAAACAACGCTGTAAAAAGTGAACTGAGGCGCCCTTGTCAGTTCTCTTCCAAGGTTTTCTTCCGCCCCACTAGACGACTACTGGGATACTGCCTTGAATACAATCCATGGATTCTACCTTTCTCCGAATGATGCACAGTCACGGATAAAGGTACTATGTAGAGCATTTAGTCTTTTTTATTGGACTTTTATTTATGAGCCAGACGCTCATCTACGCCTAATCCGTAACATGTCTGAAGAATTGAAAGTGACAGACTCAGGCCACAGGTACCTATCTAGTCCAAAATTTCAATACAAACTAAATGTTATGTTCCGGGAATACATTTTTCGGCGACTGTACAAGCTAATTGCACTTAACCTATTCCGGAATAGAACAAACAAGGGAACTGATGTAAATGTTTTTCATTATATATCAGTGATTCCGCCAGACCCCCCTGTGGGGGGTGTTTACCCCCGAAAGTCTCGACAACACCCCTAACCAATTATATATATATATATATTACTGTGAAAAATCGATATAAACCGTACAAAACCCAATTTTGACTTTACACCCTCCAAAGTGAAAATCCTGGCGGCGGACACCCTGCATGATATTATCATCAGACATATCTGTTTTCTTACGGCTGTCAATGTTAAAACAAAACACTGTTGATATTATCCTCCAAAAGTTTGAATCAACATACTATGCTAGTAATGTCAGCTCTGGAAGAAAAAATGCTGTCGGCATGTTTAATGGTTTCCAAAAATCAGTACGAACACGGTACACCGGCGTCCTCACATTAATGATAACAAAATATCCGTCCTATTTTCTTTTAAAACGCCGTACAATTCATACAAAAATGCCGAAAAAACAGATGCCACTGTTTACATGCAAGGAAACTGGACAACACTTCCTCGTAAACAAAAAAAATTAACGAAAAACTTACTTTACCTGAGAAACGTTTTCACACAGATGAATCTCCTGCCAAGACTATTTTTTATATGACAACCTGTTCGTTTCACAGACTTAGAATACACATCAGACCACGTTCGCTGCTACAGGTTCTGCCTGCTTTGCTCGGAATTCGCTCTTATTCTGCCAAAGCTACTTGCAATTTACCAAATCGATCTCCATAAAAGTGCTGCTCCTGTCATCTATCGGCCAACAAGGCAACTAACAGCTCGGCAGAAAATCCCCCATTGCCTGGAGGCATCGATCTGCGAATTTTCTAGCGAAATATGGTTTGGTTTAGCAGTGGGTAGGATCATGAGGGAAGGGAGAACGTGCCAAATCAGCGCCAAATGGACATCTGGGAGTCCTTTCTCAGCAAAGTAGTCATGAATCGCTAAAACTGCTTAGAACTTTTCAGGCAAACAAATTTGAGTATTTTTTTTTAAATCAATGCAGTTCTTATGATGGAGGCTTTCTCGTAACGTATTTTCTTTTTACTATCGTTTTTTGTCTTTTTCTATCATTTATATGTAAATTAAGCACATATGTTGTTTTATGCGTTTAATGTGAGAACATGCGTCCAGTGTCTGCTTCAGCTGTACTTAATTGTGTGTCGAATAAAACGCACAAAATGTGTGTCAGTTGTTGGCCAAGAATGATATATTCCTTTAATGGAAAGAACTATCCCTCCAATTCGACTCGCAGTTTCTCGCCACTACCAAATGCATGCATTTCCCCCTAAGGATGACTAAATGAAAGTTTGAATTTGAATTTATTTGTGGCCTTTAGGTATCTACGGCTCAGATCTTTTTTTGAAATTCTCCAATCTCTCATCTGTTCCCGATTTTCTACTGACAAAATATTTACACCCTGGTTTGAATTTGAATTTAACGGCCTTTCGGCAACTTTTGGCTCAGGCCGAATGGATGATTAGATGAATTGGTGGAATGAAGAAACTGGGAGGAAACGGGAAAACCCCGAAAAATACCCACGCACTTGGTGTTCGTCCAACATAGAGTATACATGGCACAATTTGGGATCGAACCGAACCGAGGACTCTACGCACCAGAAGTTAATGCTCTACCACTGAGCTACCGCTCTGCTCAGGAGTAACGTTGCTCCTACGTCATGAGAAGTATATCGTACTTTATACTGGATCCAACATTTGGGCAGCACATATCCACTGGAAAGAATGGAAGTGTGAAGCTCTCGATTTAGACTGTACAGGAGTCCAGTTCCGGTGCTGCAAAACACCCAGGGGGCCTATGGAGCTTCTGAGATACTTTGCATAACAATCGTATACCTCTGAGCGTTACTGCTTCTAAACGGTCCCGAGGTGCAGCATGATGCTTGATACATTCCTAGTATCCTAGTAATGCTTGTACGTACATTAATTAGACTCCGTGATACGGACATGCGTGCAGCGATTATCCCGAATTCTATCAACGCTAAAATTCTTTGGTGCTCTGTCATTCGACTCCAAGTATTACCACTGCTGCTGCTTCAAATTCCAGTCTGATGACACTCACTCTCCATCTGTACATAATCTAATCTCACGTTGGTGTCCTCTGCTGTCTCTGATGGTCTGTTTCTTTGGTTACTCTGGATGTACAGACAATAAACCCTTTCATTTTGGCAGAATCAATGTCGTCGTCACTTGTGCCGATTGATTCTGGTAACTATTGCTCTGTGAGATAAAAACCGCTGGCTAGTCGCGAACTCTGGACTGGTAATGAAGGCCTGCCGGTTTGAGCCCCGCTTCCGACTATCCTGATTGAAATTTTCCTCAGTTTCACCAGTTTAGTATACTCCGCAAGCTGTGTGTGCCCTTTTCTCAAAAAGGGATGCTTTCCTGCATCATTGTAGTATTTGAAGGGAGGGATGTCTGGGAAACTTTTTCCTACCTCTTCTGTTTTCCCTCGTACCTGACTCAATTCTGTGAGTGCATGCAAGAACCTGACAATTATCTAATTTCGAGAAAAATTAGGCTTAAAGATCGGAGAAAGCACTGTTCCTTATGGGAGACTGTACAGAAACACCACGTTTTGAACAACCATTGCTTCCGGACAAGCATATTTTTAGAGAATATGGCTGGGTACCTGTAAATTATTTTTGGAGAGTAACTCTTTTTTGTAATGTCACTTATCAGGTTCTTGTATGCACCTACAACTTATTTTCTGCTAGAGAAGGAAACTTGCCTTACTAAAACTGTCAATTCATTAAAATCGATCTGCCAAGTGGTTTAAAATTGACATATTTGCTAACAGGGTTGTACATTTCATTTCTGATCCACAGAAGAGTACTTGCTTTTGTGTATTCTCAACTTGTTTTGGAGCTTTCAATTCATTTTTCAACACTGTTCTGCATCGATTATTCAGGTCACGTGGATAACTGCACATTCTGCTGTTACGGGATCTGGGTGTCCAATTACTTTTGGTATACAGTGTGTATATATGAACTATACCAAATAAATTACATTCCTTTCCTAAATATCTCAAACTCTCTTGGACGTCTCTAGTTCTCTTGTGTAATTCTTGACGTGGTTCAGATACTGTTAACAGAAACGATGTACTTCATATACTCGCTTGCTACTGTGTTTCAGTGAAAGCAAAGTCACCTGATATTCGAAGGGTTCTGCGATCGAATCCGGCGGTAGGCCATCTTCATATCCTTCTCTAGATTTCTCTTGTCATACTAGGCAACTGGCAGGATGGTACATTGAATAAACGTCAGATCTGTCATCTTCCCCGTTTTCTCTTCTAATAGTACACTAAGCCCCTGTTCACACATGCGATGCGGCAGCCGTGAGGCGACGGGAAATTGAAACAAATGGAATGGTTCACACGTACTGCGGCTGCGGGACGGTACCGCAGACCTTCCGCATTGTCCATAGCGGAGCGGCGACCGTGCGGCAGCCGCAAGTCCCTTACGGGCCATTGCACAGCATTGGATGGTTCACACTAGCGGCACGGGAGCCGTGCGGTTTGTCTCTTTTGGAATATTTTTTTTTTAATCAATTCTTTTTTTTTCAACTATTCACTTATAAAAATGGAGATTCTTTATATTTTTCTCTATTTTAAATAAGCTCAATAATAATAATCATAAAATAAAGTCTGATCGAATATCAAAATGAATAATTGGAGGTATACATGTATAACTTATTTTGTATTGAAAAATGATGTTATCCTTACTTACTTACTTGCTCTCTATGGCTTACGGAACTCGCAAGTTCATCGCCACAGTAGCAAGCGATCGCCATCGGGCTCTATCCTGGGCAAGATCAAATCAGTTTTCACTACAGACACTTATTTCTCCAAGATCCCTTCTAATATTGTCCTCCCAACGTCGTCTCCATCTTCCCAACGGTCTCTTTCCCTCCGGTTTTCCAATCAAGATGAAATATAGTCTTTGTTTTTTTTTCCATCCAAGCTACATGGCTTGCCCATGTTAGTCGTCGCGATTTCATTTTTCTTACACCATCAGGTGAGTCGTACACTCCGTGGAGTTCTTTATTATGCAGTCTTCTCCATTCTCCAGTCATCTCATCCCGTTTTGGCCCGTATATTTTTCTAAAGACCTTAATTTCAAACACCCGTAATTTCTGTTCATCTGCTAAGATCATACTACAACTTTCGCAACCGTAAAGTATTCCCGGCAGAATGACAGTTCTGTATATTTTCAATTTCAACTTCCTTGATATTAATCTCGGTAAAAATGATAAGTGGTAGAGTTCGAGTCCACGAGGGACATAAAAATTGTCAGCCTTTAAATACTAATCTAGGAAAAAATATGAACTTAAACAAAATAATGGTAGCAAACCAGGGTTGGCAAAAACTGCCCCCCCCAAAAAAAAAGTTTTTTTGTTTAAATACTTTGCTTTATTTATTTATATTACATATGGATAGAAATAAGTTTGTTTCTCCTTAATGTTCTTATCCAACAGCGAGGTTATGACCTACAGCTAAAGCTCAAAGTGAAATCCGAACCAGTACTCGATTTACACCTGAGAGAGATTGTCCTCCACCTGGACTCGAACCCGGGATCCCTTGATTACAATTATATAAAATTATCGCAGATGGTTTAATATGTGAAATCATCATCATGAAGTTCACACTATTTGTGGCATTTTTGCTTTTATTTATTGGTTTAAACCAATTGAAATTTTGAAAAAAAAAAAAAAAAACTGGTTTAAACCAGCCAACTGTCATATAAACTATCACTCCTACCTACACGAGAATACCTTCAGCACCTGAAAATTTCCACACTTGCAGGTACAATATTCTAACTATATGGTATCAATATTTCAATGAAAATAATAATAATACTATGGATGGAATTGTCTACGAATTTTCTTGCACGTAAATGCACTGTAAAATGCGGTTTCTTAAAATTAATAAAGCAGTTTTTACTTATGCACTGAGAAATAATTTTCATACAAATGAAATATCAACATTATTTCATTTTAAATAAAAACATATCTGTTTGGAAATAGGACCACTGATCTTATTTTGAAACCAGCATGTTCTCAATTTGAATAAAAAGAGAAACTTGAAATTTCATACCTAAGAAAATTATTTCTACTATTGCACGAACGTGCGCATCCATTGCGATAGTTCTTTAAACTGAGATTCGTCCTTGAACGCCGCAGTGTTCGCAGACAAACCGCAGCATGTGTGAACTGTTTGTGCGGCTGTCGCACCGCATGTGTGAACTGGGGCTAATAGACCTAAAGACAAAAAGGAAATGCGACTTAGGATGGTGAGAATGGAATAACCTTGGTTGAGAACCATCTATGAAGGTTAATGTAAAGCAACGATCTCCAACAAAAGATGGCAGCACTAAATTCGTGCATGTCTAATGTATTTTTATCGTTGCACGAAATTTCAATGCTCTCCTACAAATTCAAGCCTACAGAGTTCTAACTTCCACGGAAGAAAGTTCATAACCAAGAATTCGATCAATACCGATTTTTAATTTTCTTTTTTGTTCATTGTTGAACGAGCTTCATGGTTATAGCTTTGGATCCACAACAACAATGAAGAGAAATGAAAATAAAAAATCGGCATTGATAGAACTCTTAAATTGGTTATGAACTTTCTTCCCTGAAAGTTTGAAGTCTCTAGGCTTGAATTTGTAGGAACAGAATTGAAATTTCGTGCAAGAATAAAAATACATTAGACATATACGGAGCTAGTGCTGCCATCTTTTATTGGAGATCGTTCCTTTAATCCTACCATAATTTTATAATACCAATTACTGTACGTATTCGTTATTTTAATGTAGACAAGTTTATAAAATAAAACTGTCAAAGTTTGCAAGAATACAGGGTGGTGTAACAGCTAACCGATCTTGAAAAGGGTAACATAAAACGCTCAGTCTCGACCATTTCCTATGAACATGACCGTACAGTGCATTTACCATACGAAAACAATGTATTTCCACGCAAAAAAGATTCGAATAATTTCTTGTGACACGCTCGCGTGTGATCTGTTGCATTGGTTGTGCCACCTATTACGTTCTCTCTGTACTAATTCAACAGAAGATCTTGCCGGAAAGACTTGGCTGTACCGCTACTGCCACCTAGCCGTCTTTACCCGTACTATCTCCAGACATGAAGAAACAGCTGATACAATGGCAATGTTTTCTTTTTTTTCCTTCGCAGCAAGACAGATGTGCTCTTTCTGTCTTGATTTGGCCAGGACTTTTATTTGTGCCAGTTCTTGACGTGATAAACCTTTGTTTGGGTGGAATTTTGTTGTCCAGTCACAATAGGTTACTGTGCCAGCTGACGAATAAACTTACAATTTAGCACGCAACTTTAATACGCAACAAAGCGCTCGCACACTCTCAAAACTATCCAAAAATAAATATGTATTAAAATGGAAGATGAATATTGTAACAATGATATTATTATAATAGTTATATATACAGGGTGTTTCAGGACCTCTGGTACAAACTTCGGGAGATGAATCCTCATATCAAAACAATAATAATAATTTAAAAAAGGTCATATGAACATGCGCCCTATCATTCGTAGTTTCGGTGCTAGAGGGCACCCAAAACGTCCAAAACTGCATTTCAAGGTGATTTATTTCGAATACTAAGAGCTGTAGAGCTGGCGGCTCGTCGTTTCGTCAAAGAAATCGGACCTGCTCGTTCAGATAATGCACGTGACGGGAAAGTGCGCGAGGGATTCCCCGATTGGAGTGGAGGATTCCCCAAGAATTGCACGGCCAATATGGGTCGAACAGAGCAAGCAGAGGATGACTTCCTATCAGAGAACACCACCACGTTGATTCCAAGGTGATATGCCGGCCGGGTGGTCTGCGGCGGTAGGCTATCGACTCAACGGTCCTGGGTTCGAGTCCCGGCAGGGGCATGGGTGTGTCGAAGTCCAAAGTTACTAAACTGGCCCATATAAAAATAAAGTTTACGAAAGTTTTTTTTTTCCAAGGTGATATCTCAAACAGATGCAAGATGGGGAAGAAATAAAAAATATTTTGCGTGGTTGCATAATTTCACTCGGGAATCCCTCGCGCATTTCCCTATCACTTCTGACATGTGCATTCTCTGAACGAGCAAGTCTGATTTCTTTGACGAAACGATCGGCCGCAAGCTCTACATCTTTTAGTATTCGAAATAAATCGCTTTGAAAACAGTTTTGGCCGTTTTGATGACCCTCTAGCGCCGAAACTACATGATAGGGCACGTGTTCATATGGACGTTTTTTCTTGCTATGATATGAGGATTCACCTCCCGAAGTTTGTATCAGAGGTCCTGTAACACCCTGTATATAAAAGCACTGTGTCCGTCTGTCCAACAATTATTCTGAAACGAAAAATCGAGATCTTTTACGGCCTACTTTATGTTGCTGGGGATAATCAGACCAGGGGCCTATTTCACCAACGTACTTTGCAACTTTTCACTTTGCACTTTACAGTTGTTGGTCAAGTTTCTGTTCCACGTACAACAAATTTTGTAAAGTGCAAAGAAAAAATTGTCAAGTGAAAAGTTGCAAAGACAGCAAAAAATATGATGTTCTGTTTCACGAAAAGTTGTAATGAGCAAAGTGCAAACAAATAGAACGCAAAGTAGATGAAATTATTGCAAAGACACATTTGACTTTTCAAACTGCATCAAATACTTGTGAACAAAGTTGTGTCCGTAATTGCAGTTACTCAATTGCTTGAAATCTGTCGGATTGCTTTTCTCATAAAGCACAAAGTTGAAAAAGTGACTTTGATATAATATTATTGAGGTTAGTTAATGATAAGACGACAACTCTTAAGCCTCTATTCATCAAGCGATGAATCCAGTGATGAAGGTGTACCGAGGAAAAGGTTCAAGAACAACAAATTTCAATGGGCTAAATGAACTACAATTAAAGGAATGTTTTCGTATGACCAGTGAGCAAGCTGAATATATATTGGAGAACGTTGGTCCAGCATTGCAAAGACAGACGAAAAGAAGTAAAACGCTTTCACCTAACGAACAATTGCATGTATGTCTTGACTGGTTAGGAAACAGCGCCCAAATGCACGGTGTTGGGCAACTGTTTGCAGAGCAGTCCATAGAGTAGTTAACAACAATTATGAATGTGATGTTCCACAACATTGTACGATGCAAATGAAACAGCTGCTAATGCAGCAGCTAACATTGCAAAATATATTCTACGGAAAGGAGGGTTTCCGTTAGTTTGTGGTTGTTTGGATAGGATACTTATTAATATCGATGCTCCTTCTGAAGAGAAAGACACTTACGTTGACAGTTATGAAAACCATTGCCTTAATACAATGATGATGTGCGGTCCCAATTATACAGTACAAATGCTACTTGGCCCGGCAATGTGCCTGATTCCAGAATTACGAAATTTGGCAGTATATCGTACATTTGAAGAAGGTTGGAGGCATTTCATTGGTGCTGTAGTGCTAGGAGACAGTGCTTATGGCTTGAAAGAATGGTTGATTCCTCCGTTACATAGAAATCCAGAGGATAGCGTCGAGCAGAGATTTAACAGTGTCCATAAAGGAACAAGGGAAATAATAGAAAACAGTTTCGGCATTCTGAAGGAAAGGTTTCCTAAATCACCTCAGATTAAGTGCCAAACAAGCTGGTTCAGTAGTATTGGCGTGTGTTACATTGCATAATGTTGCATGCAGTGTGAGTAGGGATTACTTAGAAAGCACGAACATGGATGACTCAGACGAGGGCGAGGACATACGAGCAGGGATTCCGCCAAGATTAAAGTTTGGGGGGTGTAAAGTCAAAATTGGGAGGGTGTAAGTGATTTTGCATGGTTTCTATTTTTCACGGCAAAAAATAAAGTTGGGAGTGTCGTCGAGACTTTGGGGGGTAAACACCCTCCAAAGGGGGTTTAGCGGAATCACGCTTACGGTTCTTTTCCTTTATGTAAAAGCAGTCGAACCTGCAGACCATATAATGTACCCCTGTTCCACACCTTGTCGATATCGGGCGTGCTCCAATTATATGTAGGAAGTCCGTGCAGGTGAAAGGATAAAAAATACTGAAATAAAACTACTATTTAGAGGAATGCGTCGTTAGTTTGTTCATGGAGTTGGAAGTACAACTCCAGAAACTACCGAAACAGCTTTAATCATCAATTTCGCAAGGTTATCTTTCGCTGCTTTTTTTTTTTTTTTTTTTTT